>CM061151.1:1267393-1379893 GCA_030710495.1 Labroides dimidiatus | reverse complement strand
AGCCCGCTGGCGAACTCTTCACAGCACGACCGTCTGCTGTCACACTGCTAAACACTGATTACACACACACACACCACAGAGAGAGAGAGAGAGAGAGAGAGAGAGAGAGAGAGAGAGAGAGAGAGAGAGAGAGAGTTAAAACTATGAGCTGAGGAAGAATTCAGATCTTCACTTAAAGCTCCTGTACGTAACTTTCAGGTTGTGTGTTTGAGTTTAGCGCCTCGTGTTAGTTTCCCTTTATTAGAGCAGATCAGCTGCTCTGGACGCAGGTATTAAAATATCAGAATATAATAACTTCAGTGTTAAGATGTAAAGATTCCTTTAAGGTTTTTACCTGATTTACTGTCATAAAGTAGGCTGTAAAGTTTCTGCTCACCATAGTGACTCTAACGTAAAGACTGTTGTAAACTGCTCTCTGTAATTACTTTAACATCGAGGTTTCTGTAATGTTTATATCATTATAAAACTCTGACATAATCTCAAATCCAAACTGTTGCAAATACAAAAATTACACAAAAATACAAAATACAAAAATTTTTAGTGCGTTACTCTAACATGAAGCCTGCTTTAAGATTCATAACATAATAAATCAAACATAAAGGGCACGGTAAAGTTACCTTAATACCTAAATAAACTCTAAATAACTTTAATGTATAGTTTTGTAAAGTTTTTGTAAAGTTTGTTTTGTTATAACTTGAGTGTAAAGTTTTTGTAAAGTTTTTGTAAAATTGTTTTGTTATAACTTGAGTGTAAAGTTTTTGTAAAGTTTGTTTTGTTATAACTTGAGTTTTAAGTTTTTGTAAAGTTTGTTTTGTTATAACTTGAGTGTAAAGTTATTGTAAAGTTTGTTTTGTTATAACTTGAGTGTAAAGTTATTGTAGTTTGTTTTGTTATAACTTGAGTGTAAAGTTATTGTAAAGTTTGCTTCGTTATAACTTGAGTGTAAAGTTATTGTAGTTTGTTTTGTTATAACTTGAGTGTAAAGTTATTGTAAAGTTTGCTTCGTTATAACTTGAGTGTAAAGTTTTGTAAAGTTTGTTTTGTTATAACTTGAGTGTAAAGTTATTGTAAAGTTTGCTTTGTTATAACTTGAGTGTAAAGTTATTGTAAAGTTTGCTTCGTTATAACTTGAGTGTAAAGTTATTGTAAAGTTTGTTTTGTTATAACTTGAGTGTAAAGTTTTGTTAAGTTTGTTTTGTTATAATTTGAGTGTAAAGTTTTTGTAAAGTTTTTGTAAAGTTGGCGCTGTTATCATTCTGATGTAGCGTGCTGTAAAGTTTCACTGTAAAGACTGATGTTGGAACAAAACCTCAACATGTCACATCATATTAGTTTACATTCTTCACACTTTGTCAGACAGCACACCATCAACTGATTCCTCTCCTTTATATTCCCCTCCCTCACACCCCCCAACCCCCCGCCCTCTGGGGGAGGTCAGAGTGTGACAGGAGGCGTCCATCACTTGCCTCCAGCTCTCCTCCTTTTTTCTCTTCATCACCTCCGATGGCTTGGTGTGATGTCACTGCCGCATTGTTGAGTGACAGGTGGGATCTGCAGCTGAGGGACACACACACACACACACACACACACACACACACACACACACACACACACACACACACACACACACACTGCAGATAAGAGTGAGATTAGTCTCCCTGCTTGCTGATGATGTTGCTGCCGTGGTTTCACTTCCTGCAGTCAGACCAAACGTTGATGTTCAGCTGCTGCTTCCTGCACAAACTCCCCCTGAGTTCAGTTTCCTGTTTGAACCTTTCAAATTAAAAGACTCAACGTCAGTGAGAAGGAAGCAGCTGAACACACACCACTTTAAGTGTGTGTTTGTGTGTAAGATACACAGCCAAACCACAAAACCCACTCTCTCTAATGAATTCAATACTGTGTGTGTGTGTGTGTGTGTGTGTGTGTGTGTGTGTGTGTGTGTGTGTGTGTGTTAACCACAGATCCATTCTCTTACTGACTTTAATTATGTTTTGCTTGTCAAGTTATTTCATCCTGTTGTGCTGCTGCTCACTGTGTGTGTCACAGGCATATAACACACACACACACACACACACCTACACTAGAACACACACAAACACACACTCTACCACACACACACACACACACACACACACACCAAAACCACAAACCCACTCAACCCCCATGTTGTGATTGACTGTCATGTGGACTAATAATAGCAGCCTTCTGTGTGTGTGTGTGTGTGTGTGTGTGTGTCTGTGTGTGTGTGTGTGTGTGTGTGTGTGTGTGTGTGTGTGTGTGTGTGTGTGCAGTAATTAGCAGCTGTGTGGTTTGAAGGCAGCAGGTCTCCGTGTCAGGAAAAAAACGCTCCTGCAGGGAATCTCATCAGAGCTAATGAAGAGAGGGAGAGACAGACGGACGAGGAGTGTGAGGAGCTTTCCCCTCCAAACACACACTCTCTGAACACACACTTTTCAAACACACACACACTGTTCTTCAGGGAGTGAATCATGTCACGTCAGCAACAGTTTTTTCTTCCTGTAGGGGTTTGGAAGTCTCTTTAAAACTCCCTCATCCAAAAAAAACCTTTACTCTGATTGGCCAGCACTCTGTAGGCCTGTAAGGGGCGGAGCTAAGGCTCAGACCTTAGTGTTTGAGGCCCTATCCCTCCAATGATGATGATGTCATCATTTCAGCGAGTGGGGTGAAGATCTCGTGGGTTTTTTTTGGATGGTTTACAGATTCAGGGATTTCTCCAACATGAAGGTGTCGAGGTTGAAGGTTCGACTTCCTGTCAGGTTGAAACGCACGACTCGGATGTTTCAAGTTGATGTTTAATAATTTGAGCGCTACGTGAATCATTCAAACACGTGTGAGCTCAGTGAGAGCTCAGAAAGTCCAGAACGCTCCCCGTGAAGAGAAAACATCCTGTTTGTTCTGCAGACTGGCTCGTCCTTACAGAGAGAGAGAGAGTGTGTGTGTGTGTGTGTGTGTGTGTGTGTGTGTGTGTGTGTGTGCAGACAGCCTCCTATGAGATCTCTATCAGATTATTGATGACCGGAACGCTTTGATCGATACTCAGAGAGGTCACCTCTGTCCTCCGTCACCTGCAGCTCTCTTCATCTCTTCGTCTCCTCGTCTTTGATGCTTCCTCCTCCTCCTCCTCCTCCTCCTCCTCACCCTGTTGTCTCTGCTCTGTCTGCCTCTTTATGACTTTATTTCTGTCTTTGTGCCTCCTATTAGCTCTAATCCTCCTCAGACAGTGTGAGCAGTCAGAGCAGACAGAGCGTCACTGTTTTCATCCAATTTTCTCTCATTACTGACGAACAGACACAAACTTTCACTAACTGCTCTCCTCCTCTTCTTCTTCTTCTTCTTCTGTGGTTCTATTTCTACACCGGAACAGTAAAACGGCTCCTCAGAGGCTGCACACGTGTGTGATAATACACTGCACGTCTTACAGCAGGTCACCTACTTGTTTATATAACAGGTTTTATTAACAGAGACTCAACATCAAGACGAGATCAGAGGTCTGATCTTGACCCACCATGAGTTCAGACCTTCACAGCCGTCAGTGAGTCAGAACAGAGAGGAACGAGCCACTCTGACAGAGCGTGGACTCTGGAAGGAGAGCGTGCTGCTCTTTGGTTGATGATAAAAACATCTTTATGGTCTCTGAGTGTTCTTCCTCTTTGACTCATAAACGAGTCCTTCACTTCCTCCTCCTCCTCCTCCTCCTCCTCCTCCTCCTCCTCCTCCTCCTCTTTGTGGCAGTGACAGAAAGGATCAGTGTCTCTTCTCATGTCTCTCTCGTGACACAAACCAGACACAGACACTGTCAAAAACACACACACACACACTCTCTTTTTGTCCCCCTCCCGTCCGTCCCAGCCTGGATTACCGTCTCTCTGAGCTGTTTGCTAATTTCCCGGACATGTTTTTAATCCCTGGACTCTTTCACCCGGAACAAAACCCTCATGGCCTGAAACATCTGGAGCCGAGTGAAAACATCTATATCTTACTGTCCGTAAGAGCAGGTACCAGGAACTCTCTCAGCCCGTCTGCTCCTCCATCTGTTCAGGGCCTCGGTGCGCGAGATCATCTGAAGAGCAGCTGCAGCAACGAAACCAGAGAAAACTTTCAAATAAGGGTTTTGACCAGAACACGACCTTAACGACAAACAATCAGAGGCAGGCGGTTGTTCTCTAGTCTCAGCTCTGACTGGAGCCGCGACAAGTCATTGGACAAAACACAGGGACAGGAAGTTGTGTACGGAAACCACCTAAAAGCACCCAGGTACTTTCAAAATAAAACAAAAAGGGTCTAAACCGGATGGTTTTTATCTCGACTACAACAACAAACCGACATTATGAGCAGAGCCAGACCAGGAGTCAACAGGTTTGAGGTTTTACAGCCCAACATGGACCAGGAGAGGATCATCAAACTGAAACCAGGACCCCAAAAAGAGACCAGTGTCCTCCCATCATCACGTCCTTCTGCTGGATGTTGCTTCAGTATCAGACTGGGTCACGTACGCCTTGGATCCCTTTCATACGTCATGTATGACGGGGTTTTTTGATGTGTGTGTGGATCACATGAGCTCATCGTGCAGCCCTGTGCTGCGTGGTGTGTTTGCCGTGTGTTACATAAAGGTTTGTGAGTCTAACACAGTCCTGAGCAGCTCTGGCAGCAGAGCGGAGGGAGGAGGTGATGGAGAGAGAGGAGAGAGGAGTGTTGTGTGGGTGGGTGATAATGTGGTTGGGGGCTGATAACACCACCTGTCAGTCTGAAGTGTTGTTGACGTCCGCCTGTGTGCCCGGCGGTGTGTTTTCAGCCGAGAGGACGCCTGTTGACTCCTGACCTCAGAGGCAGGACCTCGGGTCACTCAGCAGCCGGGATTATAAAAATAACAAACATCAGCTCCATACATTCAGGATTATGGATTCTCCATCTGTCAGAGTGTCCCACATCAAGGTGTCCTCACTGAACCCGGCGGGAGACGAGCAGACGTCAACATGAACGTGTGGGAGGATTCAGAGGAAGGTGTCGGGTTTCTCAGGGAGCAGGATGAAGATCCTTCCTCCACTGAAAATCAAACATGTCACATTTACATGAGACGCCTCTCATTCCCAGTGAACTCTGACGCTTTAGAAGCATTTTTCTCAGCAGAGTCAGACTCAGATCCTCAGATTTCAGTATCATCCATGAGCCTTTTGATTTTTCTGTGGGCTGATGAATTATGACCCAGTTGATGTGGGTTAATCCTCGGACCATCTTAAAGAGGGGCTATCTTCAGGAGACTTGCTAAAATGATGAGGTCATTGCACAAAGACCCCAGAGCAGGGACTCAAACACCAAGGTCTGCCCATAGCTCCACCCCGAACAGTCCTACAGAAGGCCAGCCAACCAAAGGGAAGCGGCTTTGTGGAGCGGGGAGCCTTAAAGAGACAGTATCTAAAACGAAGGCTTAAATAAAGGTTTTCTAAAACAGCAGGGAGAAAAAAATAGAACTTTTTATGAAATACAAATTATGTAAAGATACTACAGGGGCATCAGAGGGACAAACTACAGACTTAAAAAACCCACGACACCCCCTCTTTAAGGTGAATTCCTTGAAGACCGAGTGCTGCGTGGAGGTGGACCGAGTCTCTGAGGGATGTTTGTTCTTCATGCGTGTCTAAAGGGGTCCATTAGAGCTGGACTTCAGACTGAATCACACCATTTCCTGAAGTCTTATCACACACACACACACACACACACACACACACACACACACATAAACATTTTGACTGATCTCCAACTCTTTGCTCACACAGTCTCTCACAGAGCAACGAAGGTTGCCCGACACCTTTTTACCTTTTAACCTGTTTAGTCGTCTCTTTGAGACCACAGACGGTCACAGACGGTCACAGGTGGTCACGGACGGACAGACGGTCACAGACGGTCACAGACGGTCACAGACGGTCACAGACGGTCACAGACGGTCACAGGTGGTCACAGACAGACAGACAGTCACAGATGGTCACAGGTGGTCACAGACGGACAGACAGTCACAGGTGGTCACAGGTGGTCACAGACGGACAGACAGTCACAGGTGGTCACAGGTGGTCACAGACGGACAGACGGTCACAGACAGACAGACAGTCACAGATGGTCACAGGTGGTCACAGACGGACAGACGGTCACAGATGGTCACAGGTGGTCACAGACGGACAGACAGTCACAGGTGGTCACAGGTGGTCACAGACGGACAGACGGTCACAGACAGACAGACAGTCACAGATGGTCACAGGTGGTCACAGACAGACAGACGGTCATAGATGGTCACAGACAGTTACAGACGGTCACAGACGGACAGACGGACACAGGCAGACACAGACGGTCACAGGTGGTCACAGGTGGTTACAGGCGGTCACAGACGGACACAGGCGGACACAGACGGACACAGACGGTCACAGACGGACACAGACGGTCACAGACGGTCACAGGCGGACACAGGCGGACACAGACGGACACAGACGGTCACAGACGGACACAGACGGACACAGACGGTCACAGACGGTCACAGGCGGACACAGGCGGACACAGACGGACACAGACGGTCACAGACGGACACAGACGGACACAGACGGACACAGACTGTGACAGACGGTCACAGACGGTCACAGATGGACAGACGGACAGACGGTCACAGACGGACACAGACGGACACAGACGGTCACAGACGGTCAGAGACGGACACAGACGGTCACAGACGGTCACAGACGCACACAGACCGTCACAGACCGTCACAGACCGTCACAGACGGACACAGACGGTCACAGACGGTCACAGATGGACAGACGGACAGACGGACACAGGTGGTCACAGACGGTCACAGACGGTCACAGGTGGTCACAGACAGACAGACAGTCACAGATGGTCACAGGTGGTCACAGACGGTCACAGATGGACAGACGGTCACAGACGGTCACAGACGGACACAGACCGTCACAGACGGACACAGACAGACACAGACGGTCACAGACGGACACAGACGGACACAGACCGTCACAGACCGTCACAGACGGTTACAGACTGTCACAGACCGTCATTACAGACTGGGTGGATGCTGAGTTTAGCAGATTTCCCTCTCAGGGTAAACTGGTCTGATGTTTTAGTATCAGAACTTTCAGTATGTGAAAGTTCACATCCCGTCTCCATGGCAACAGTCAATATGAAAAAATAACAGACAACAGGACACCGTGAACGACCAATCAGAAGCCAGTGTTAAATCTGTGTCATAACTGATAGTAAGAGATGTTGATGTAAAATCCATCAACCATCCGTCTGCTACAGGTCTGATCAGGTAACAGGGTGTGTGTGTGTGTGTGTGTGTGTGTGTGTGTGTGTGTGTGTGTGTGTAAGGGTGGGCGGTTAAGACCAGGTTCACAGACACTCCCTTGAAATGTGTCCAGTGTCTGCTGACTCACCTGAATTCCACACACACCTTGCCAGGTAACGGGTATCGGTGTGTGTGTGTGTGTGTGTGTGTGTGTGTGTGTGTGTGTGTGTGTGTGTGTGTGTGTGTGTGTGTGTGTGTGTGTGTGTGTCCATAAAGCTTTGTGTTAGGGTGTGAGTCAAAGCCCAAAGCACACCTGTCAAGACCGATGTCAGAGTCAGACTTTTTGGCAGTGCCAAGAGAGAGAGAGAGAGAGAGAGAGAGAGAGAGAGCGAGAGAGAGAGAGAGAGAGAGAGAGAGAGAGAGAGAGAGAGAGAGAGAGAGAGAGAGAGAGAGAGAGAGAGAGAGCTGTGAAAACTGTATCAATGTTAATCCAGACAAAACTAGAATGATGATATTCCAAAAGAAATCAGAGGAATAAACAGAAGATGATTTTTTATCAGGAAACAACAGGAAGTCAGACCATGGAGCAGTCACACCTGGGCCTGCTTATCACGGCCTCAGGACATTTCTATCTGCGCTGAGGGACGCTTGTGGTCACACTGGCCAAACTAACCGGACTTCAGGGCTGGAGCGTGCTCTGGCTCGGTACGAACGGCCAGTGTGAGCGCGCTCAGAGAGACGAAGCTTTTAGCTGAAACTTTTCTTTAACCAAAGAGACCAACTGTCCCTGACACAACTTCAAAATAAAAGAGTTGTGTTGAAACATGGGGAGTCATGATTTAATGGGTTATTTTATAGAGTTCGATCTCTGATGTTCACCATCTAAGAGACGAAGAACAGCGCTGACGTCCCACATCAGGAACCAGGTCACATGACCCCAACTCAGCTCATCAGAGCCTGAGTCACCAAAAACTGATCAGAGTCAAACCAAAGCTGCTACACCTGCGGCTAACCTGAGAGTGACAGGAGATATACCACCCTCTGCTACCTGTCTGTCTGCTCACCTGTCTGTCTGCTCACCTGTGTGTCCCTGTACTCTCTCAGTGAGGCAGTTTTCTCCACCTGTTCAATAATAAATGAGTTTCTTTCCTCTAAAGACAGAACTTGAAGAGGCTCGAATGGACTGACACAGCAGGAGGGAGTACCACACACACCCACACACACACACACACACACACACACACACACACACACACACACACACACACACACACACACACACACTCCTCAGACTCAGCAGTAATGGCCCCCTCAGGGAACAACCTTCTCCGTATAGGAGAGAGGATCAGAGGCTGAACAATTAGAGAAGAGAACAGACACAAAACAAAAGTCTGAGGGAGAAATGAAACTGTCTCACACACACACACACACACACACACACACATACACACACCTATCTGTACCTGTGTGTGTGTGTGTGCTCAGGTCATCAGAATTCTGGGTTTCTGGGTCCGGAGCTTTGATAGGAACCTGTTCGTGTTATCGTTCCGATTAATCAGCTTCAACATGATGAAAGTGTGAAAATGTGCAGCTCACGTGTTTCAGGAGATAAAACTTTATCGATTCCCTGGAGGTGAACAGAGGTCTGAGAGCAGCTCAAGGACAAAATAACGTCTGATCAAAGATAAAGGAATGATTAGCAGATGGAAAATGCTAACCCTCTTTGCTGCTGTGTCTGATTTTATCAGGGTCATACATATCTTCACCAGACTTGCTGAAATAATGATGTCATCACATAAGGATATCAAACAGCAAGGTCTGCTTATAGCTCTGCCCCCGACAGGCTTCCAGAGGGCTGGCCAGTTGGAGTGAAGGGGGTTTATGGAGCAGGGAGCCTTAAAGAGACAGTAGCTAAAACAAAGTGAGCAGAAAATAAGGGTTCACTAAAACAACAGAGATTTGACTGAGCTGTGAGTCACGTAAAGATACTACAGGGGCACCAGAGGGACAGAATAAAGCACTCCTGAAAAAAAGAATAAAAAAGCTGACTTATACAAACCCCTCAGACGGATTCAGGTTGGCGTATTTTTAGGTGAAATTTCAGAGAGGGGATTTTAAGAGTTTCTGGTCCTCAGCTTCATGTCAGAGCACTTCAAACCGCTCAGCTTCAAAGGCCTCCATTAGAAGCTGGCTTCAAATATTAATAAACTGCAGCCAGCCAGCTCGCTCTTTAATCAATACCTCTGACACACACACACACACACACACTGAGGCAAAGCAAGAACCACCAACAGTTACACTGTCTCACCCACACACACACACACACACACACCTCATACTGGCTTGTAGTCAGGTTTTTCTGCTCTTTACGCCTCCTGAATGTAACATCTTAACACACGCACACTCTCTGTTTGGATTGATTTACCATAAAGCTCAGTTTACTGCTAATTTACCACCTGCAAACACGACATCCTTCTGTATCCATTTATCTGGCTGATGCAAATGTGACGTTTAAAAGGTGCAAAAACAAGCTTCAACAAACGGCGTGAAGCTCGGGAAGCTCCAGAGTTTTTCCTGCAACACATCATCAGTTACAGGCTTAAATTAACCCCATGACAACCATTTAATGAAACGAGCTTTGGTGGATTAATTCACGGAGGCCAAGTTAGGTGATTTTTGTGGTAAAGGACAGAGCAGAGTATCATCAGCAAACGAGAAAAACGATGAAAAGATGGCTGCAAAAGAGAAACAAGAAGGGGACCAAGCTTAGATCCTTGTGGAACACCGAGTGAAATAACTGGTTTATGGTGATGTATAAGGTTTCACAGCATTTGGTTAAAGATTAAATAGAGTAATCTTCGTATGCAGACAAAAGTCACATGTAAAGATAAAAGTTTTGCACCTGTACTCCCCTGATTGATTGCCGGTAAAAGTAGATCATTGGTGTGGCCACGAACTTGGGATGCAAACTCTGGTCTCCTGTGTAGAAGTCCAGTATTTTGCATTTCCAACATTTACTGTGAATGATTCCTAAAAACTGGAACAAAAGATGCAACAGGGAAAAGTGTTGGGGAAAGTGAAGATCATATCCGACATTCATGGTACAAAGTGCAGCGTGTTCAGGCAGGTAAATATAACAGCAGTATCCTAAGCAATGCCACACGGTAAGTGCAGAAAAGTGAGGGGACCAAGCAGAGATCCCTGATGCACGCCGGATCAAATAAAACGAAGCTTTGATAACCTTTATGACTGAACCGCTTGATGGCTTTGTGATACAACTCCTTGATAAGTGCACAGAAAGATGCTGATAAATATTATTAAGATCCGACTGACTTGAGCATCTTTTCCGTCACTCCAACCTTTTCGTTTTTCAAGCTTGATCCCACATTTCGGATCCACGCTTTTGAGTTCAAATCCAAAGTTTGGCCTTGCAAACATTTCCATGGCCTGTAATATTTTGTGAAACAAAATGAGTTTAAAGCACACTTGGAAGTATTTAAACTATGCTTCCAGGAAAAGGAGCTCCCAAAGCTTCCATGAATACATTCTTCTATCTGTGAGAGTCGGACTGATTCAACACTCATGAACATAAAACTATCAGGCACCAACAATGACCTCTTTATGGTGCAAAACTGCAGCCTGTTATGGCAAGACGAGCCCATCAGCAGTATCCCAGCATTGCCACACTTGAATGGAATGCAGCCATTAACGTGTGCTGTGAGAAAATGAACGTCTGAGGAATGAACAACGCGACAACTGAGTGAAACCGCCCACCTTTCTTTTTTTTGTTTTGTTTGGGCCGGGCTGAGGATTCCTTCTGCCAAATTATATTTACTTTGGAAAATCAGGAACGCAGGTTAGAGCAAGACAATGACTCAACCCACACAGGGTTTGGAATCAAAGCAGCGTCTGTTCGTGGATGGATTTAGAGCCGTCCTCTAGAGCCATCAAGGATTTGGTGGTTTTTCCTAAATCCCCACGCTGAAGAGTTTGGCTCACAGACTGTGAGAAGTGGATGTGAGCTTAATAAGTTGATCCAGTGCAGACGTCTTTTACTCCTTTGTTACAGTAACAGGAGACTTTTATGATTGAGAAACGACAGCAGATTATTCACCAAGCAAACATGTTCCTCATGAAGTGATGCTCTCAATCTCTTCTTTCAACTCTCCTCCAACACAGCAGGATGTTCATTCACTCAACTGTTTCCATTAAGAGCCACAGACTCCCTGCATATATTATCTCTACTGCTTTCTTAGCGGGGTACACACACACACACAAACACACACACACACACACACACACACAGTGATTTTCTAAACCTTAAGTGATTCTTTACCTGCTAGAGACCCAACACATTGAGATTAAAGATCGTATTGTGTGTGGTGCGCTCAGAACACAGCTCACACACACACACACACACACACACACACACACACACACACACACCTGATCCCCACCTATTATGACTGTAAACCCGAGGAAAATGCAGTGTGTTCTACTTTTCAGGTAACTACAAGCGGTGGCGGACGGTTGAAATACGGCTTTGTGGTGCAGGTTACAGTTAACCATTTTAACAGGTTAAAGCCGTCACTGATTCAACACCAGCTGGAGCAAGATTAGCAGCGAGCTACATGTTAGCTTACCTGTCATCTCCATGGCACTGATCATTTCTTGCCAGCTCTCGTCCTTGTCGTGTCGGTTGTGGTACGACTTGGCAGAGACGTTGAAAAAACATTCTCAGGCTTCTCACAGCTCAACGAGTCGGTCCTCCATTTCTGAGGTTCGACGAACTTTTCGTGTCAGGTCAGCCATGCTTGATTTGTTTACGTCTGCTTCCTCATTCCTCAGTCAGCTCGCCTCCTGATTGGCTACATTACATTCTACGTCACAACTCACAGAGTCATGACTCGGGGGGAGTCGGCTTTCCCCACACATGAAGATTTTTCATCATAAATACTGAACAAGTTTAATATCTACGATTGTTGGGCCCGAAAATAATCTGATAACCGGGAGTTGTCTGTCTCCTCCTGACCTTTGACCTTTCTTTCACACTCTCAGCTCTCAGATTAGCTCCAACAGTAATTCAAAATTAAGATTAATTTAATCTTTTCATTAATGATCCGATTTTTAGATTCGTCCAATCACATTAACGCTCCTCTGTGCGTCTGCTCAGCTAAGCCCTGCAGCTCATAATGTGGGAGTTGATAAGAATACCAACCACTCAGCACAAACGGGGCCCAGATTTATCAGCAGCAGCATCAGTGCAGATGCAGGCAGGTGTGAAATGATGGGAGTGTACGTCGACCAATTAATGTGCTCTATCTGTGTGGATATCAAAGACTGCAGGCCCGCCGCCGCCGCTGCTGCCGCTGCTGCTGCTGCTGCTGTACCAGGAGCCACACAGGAGAAGAGATAAATCAAGAGCATGACTCACCGTGAGATGAAATACATTCAGTGACTCTGGGTAATTAACTTCCTGAGGACAGAGCCTCCCCTCCCGAGCCGGGGCTTCTCTCGGAGGCTGCAGAGACAGAAAGTTTAATGTCAGAGGGAGTGCGTGTGGGAGCGTCGGGACACTGTTTTCATGAATGTTAATGGGCTTTAAATTCTGCCTCTCTGGGTCATGGTGGTGTCGGATCTGCATAAAGTGAGCAGCTCTGTGGGCGTTATCAGATTCAGGTGGTGTGATCAAAAGCAGCGAGCAGCTGTTCCCGCTTTCTAACCTGAACAGGAAGGACTGCAGGGTGATGAGCAGCGCGGCGCCGGACTCCGAGCTGCTCCCTGAGCAAAGAGCAAAACACGGCTCGGCTGAATTCAGCTCTTTAAAAAGCAAAGAGCGAGCAGTTCGACCATCAGCCAGCCCCTCACTCTGATCCCAGAACACAGGACGTGAAAGTTAGAGGAAACTCTGCTTAGAAACCCTACGACTGTGAAATGTGTTAAACACGTTAGCATCGTTAGCATCGTTAGCATGGTTTGAGTCGGTGCACAGGAATAGAGGCGTACGAAGTCAGAACAAAAGACAAACCCATAAAGAACCTGACAGAAAAAAAAACAACTTTTAAGAACAACAACAGAAAACACGACAACGTGATGGACAGACATTAACACACGACCACAAAACACTACAGAGTTTTACAAGACACGACAAACACAACACAACATTAAAAAATACATGTTAAAATTCTGCGAAGCACAAGTTTCACAAATCATCACAGAATCCTGGAAAACACGTCGACATTTCACAGGAAACTACAACATCCTTCAAGACGTTTCAAAATCTGGAATATCTGCGATTTTCCACCAGACATTTAGAAATCTGCAAACAAAAACAACATTCAGCAAAATGCTACAACACTCCACAAGACACTGACAGTTCAAGAGAAACATGACATTTCACAAGCAACTACGAAACACAACAAAACACTACAAAACAATACAAAACACTACAAAAAACTACAAAACTCGACAAAACACTACAAAACACTATAAAACCCCACAAAACACTACGAAACACTACAAAACACTATAAAACCCCACAAAACACTACGAAACACTACAAAACACTATAAAACCCCACAAAACACTACGAAACACTACAAAACCCACAGAAACACTACAAAACACTACAAAACCCCACAAAACACTACAAAACACCACAAAACACTACAAAACCCCACAAAACACTACAAAACACTACAAAACACCACAAAACACTACAAAACACTACAAAACACTACAAAAAACTACAAAACCCCACAAAACACTACAAAACACCACAAAACACTACAAAACCCCACAAAACACTACAAAACACTACAAAACACCACAAAACACTACAAAACACTACAAAACACCACAAAACACTACAAAACACTACGAAACACTACAAAAAACTACAAAACCCCACAAAACACTACAAAACACCACAAAACACTACAAAACCCCACAAAACACTACAAAACACTACAAAACACCACAAAACACTACAAAACACTACAAAACACTACAAAAAACTACAAAACCCCACAAAACACTACAAAACACCACAAAACACTACAAAACCCCACAAAACACTACAAAACACTACAAAACCCCACAAAACACTACAAAACACTACAAAACACCACAAAACACTACAAAACCCCACAAAACACTACAAAACACTACAAAACACCACAAAACACTACAAAACCCCACAAAACACTACAAAACACTACAAAACACCACAAAACACTACAAAACACTACAAAACACTACAAAAAACTACAAAACCCCACAAAACACTAAAAACACCACAAAACACTACAAAACACCACAAAACACTACAAAACCCCACAAAACACTACAAAACACTACAAAACACCACAAAACACTACAAAACCCACAGAAACACTACAAAAAACTACAAAACTCCACAAAACACAACGAAACACTATAAAACCCCACAAAACACCACAAAACACTACAAAACCCCACAAAACACTACAAAACACTACAAAACACCACAAAACACTACAAAACCCACAGAAACACTACAAAAAACTACAAAACTCCACAAAACACAACGAAACACTATAAAACCCCACAAAACACTACAAAACACTACAAAACACCACAAAACACTACGAAACCCACAGAAACACTACAAAACACAACAAAACACTACAAAACACTACAAAACACTAAACAACCCCACAAAACACTACAAAACACTACAAAACACTACAAAACCCCACAAAACACTACAAAACACAACAAAACACTACAAAACACTACAAAACACTACAAAACACTACAAAACACTAAAAACCCCCACAAAACACTACAAAACACTATGAAACCCCACAAAATACAACAAAATACAACAAAACACAACAAAACACTACGAAACACAACAAAACACTACAAAACCCACAGAAACACTACAAAACCCCACAAAACACTACAAAACACTACGAAACCCCACAAAACACAAAAAAAACACTACGAAACCCCACAAAACACTACAAATCACTACAAAACACCACGAAACACTACAAAACACTATGAAACACTACGAAACACTACAAAACCTCACAAAACACTACAAAACCCCACAAAACACTAAAAAACACTACAAAACACTACAAAACACCACAAAACACTACAAAACTCTACAAAACACTACAAAACACTACAAAACCCCACAAAACACTACAAAACACTAAAAAACACTACAACAAACTACGCCATTCCACCAAACACCAGCATGTCCCACAAAACACAACGATGTGTCTTTTTACAGAGATATCAGGGACAGTGCACCTTGTTTCTGATTGGACAGCACAACATTATTTTCTGTTGCTTTTACCTGATGCACTAATTTAAACAGAGCTCAAAAGCAGGAACACATGAAGGAACTGTTATTTCACGACGGGCTGTTTTTACCTCCTTTGTGATCTATAACGTGATATCGGCCTTCAGAGCCGCCACAGCAGCAACTGAACTGAAGCTCACAAAGACGCTGCAGCTAAACAGAGTCTGTGGAGAACAGTTAGAAACCTGAAACCTGAAACCTGAAACCTGTGCTCAGGATGGTTTTCATAACAGCAAAAAAGTGTAAATTAGAAAAAAACAAAAACAAAAACAAAATAAAGAACTTTAAATTTCAAACATGTTCGAGTTGACAAGAAGAATAACTTTCAGAGGATAAATAATCAGACAAAAATAATTTAAATATTTTTTAACTTACTGTAGCCGTTTTCTTGTCTCTACATTTAATCCCAAAAATATGGTTTTAAGAAAATAAAAAAATCAATAAACGGGGTCTCATTCCTCTTTTTCAGTTGGTGTTTTTCCTCTCAAACAGTCCGACTGTCAGCTCGAATAAAACCTCCAGTGACATGAACACACAACTTGACCCACAAGTGTGAGATTAATCTACAGGAAACAATCAACTGGTGACAACCTAATCTACTGTAAACACACACACACACACACACACACACACACACACACACAGAGGGTCACACGTCTCTCTTGGGGGGAGAGGTTTGTTTTTACGCTCCAGAGGCTCTCAGGAGAAAATCAATATTTATCCAAATCCGTCTGTTGTGTTTTGTGGCGGGCAGAATCACGGGCCGCCTGTCTGACCCTGAACGCATCGCGCTGCTGACACGGTACAGATGGACAAAATCAATGTGGATAATAGAGCAGGCTGTGAGGGAGGAATCTATCAACACGCAGGGCTTTGATGGAGCTGGTTACACCTGACAAAGAGTCAAGATCCAGACGTTTAGCTCTACCCATCCACGAGCAGAGAGCGGAGGAGATGCACCTGGTCTACGGCCCGATCCACCAATCAGGGGTCGAGTTTCCAGGATCCAGCTGAGCAGTGGAAACCACTGCATGTGCTCAAAACCAGAAAAACAAATCAACATCCTGTTTCTGCACTATTTCAGCAAAATAAAGATGATCCACATTCATCAGATTCTGTTGTTTTTATTTTGATTTTAAAAACATCCAAACTTCTCAGAGTCAGCGTTCTTTGATCACAGTTTGAAGAAGGGAGAATCTGATAAAACGATGGAAGCTTAAACAAAAAGAGCATTTATAACTCTGTGAAAAAGACAGCCGGAGAGCAGATTAACTCGTCCTCCTCCTGGTCACAAGTCAAAAGCTCTGAGAACAAAACACGACCCGAGAGAAGGCAAACAATGAGGAACAACACGCCTCCCCTCCCCCGACCAAAAAACACATCATCCCATGCTCCGACAACCTGTTGCCACGAGTTACCAACACATCCCGTCAATCACAGGGAGGGAAGGGAGGGAAGGGAGGGAGGGGGCTGATGGACTGGGTCACCATGACAACACAAAGACCTGCTGATGACTCAATGGAGAGCGAGGCGGAGAGGGGCGAGCCAGCAGGCCGCCATCGAACACCGGCATCATTTTTATGTGCCGGAGTTTAATTTTAAGAGGATTATTGACGAGAGAGAGAGACAGAGAGAGAGAGAGAGAGAGAGACGCACACATGACCTAAAGGAGTGAGCCTAATGATGCTGTCCCCTGATGATGGTTGAGTGACTCTGAACCCCATTTATAAAAAAACAAGACCTGACCTGATCCTCCTCCTGGTCCTCTCTGTAGACCTCAGTCCAACAAACACCTTTAGAGGAGTTTTCTTGTCCTCTTGAGGACAGACCTGACAAATCTTGGCTTTGGACCGAAGAGACGTTCATCATGAGGAAGTCAGTTTGTGTTTCAGCTCCTTACGGCTGAAGCAGGACAGAGAGAGGTAGAAACTGTCTGTATGGAGAGCAACAGCAGGAGGTCTAAAGTTCTGAGCTCGGATCAGGGATCTGGACTGTGTCCCCTGATGAAGTGAGACCTTCCAATACTTCAAACAGATGAATAGGAGCTTCCTGGAGGAAGTCATGGAGCTTGAAATCACGGCGTTCACGCTGTGGACCTAAACGCAGCGTGGATGCTGGAATCACGCAGAAGTTGGCGTCTGTGTCTGGAGGAACACGTCGTCTGCAGGTCTGTGGTTTCAGATCCACTTGATAACAGCGTATCTGCACCGAGCGCGCCCCCACTTCATTAAAACTCTCCTGAATTTGTTCCAACTCCTGAATTTCATCTTCCTCAGTGAGATCCTTTGAAAGCAGCTTGGAGAACAGCCTGCATATTCTGCCGCTCTTTAATTTTCAGGGTCGCTGATTCCCGCCTACAACTGGCAGGGATGAAGAAATGAGCCGTCAGGCCTCCATTAACCCCGGCCTCTGACTCTGGGGGAACCTTTGCTCAGATTCACTGTGTGGAGGTTTAATTAAACACTTCAGACTCTGAGGGACACGCCTGGACAACATAATACACTCCTGATTGGCTCTGCCTAAGAACAAGAGCAACGCTTGATTATTGAACAGCTTCCTCTAAAACCAGAGTAAATTACAACCTTTTGAATTAATGAAGCTCCCCGGTGAGCTAATGTTCGCCTGAGGAACTCTGAAGGCTCCCGATGAGGCCGAGGACCAACAGACGATCAGCAGGAGCAACGTGTTCTCAGCTTCAAACTCCTGAAACTGATCAATCTGCTACAAACATCTAAACCAGTGGTTCTTAACCTTGTTGGAGGTAACGAACCCCCCCAGTTTCATACGCCCATTCACCAAACCCTTCTTATGTGAAAAATAAAATGTTTTTTTTTTTTTTTGCACAAAATGAACCGTGCATAAATATCAACTTGTTCAAAGAACAAAACCAACACAGTGCATCAACTCACAACAAACATACCTGCAAATCAGTGACTTCTGCTGATGCCTTTGAGAGACCGGTTCAGAGATGCGGGGCTCCACCTTGACAAGTGCCACTCTCAGGTCATTTTCACAGCAAAGTCTGTTCCTTTTCTTTGTTTTTATGTCCAGCATCCTGGAAAAGGATTGTTGTTACAAACGGTATAAAAAATTCCAGGGCTTTCTTAGCAATAACTGGATACTTTCCATTTGTCGACACCAAATCATTGAAAGCGTTGTTGTTCTGAAGAGTTGCTGTTGAACCTGGCTCATTGACATCTGCTGTCTCAACACGTTCCAGTTGCCAAGTCAGAGAAACTTTACACTACAGCAATATTTTTTTAAATTATTTATTATTTACTGTTTACACCCTGAGCAGCCATCATTGATTGTTAACTCAGAGGTGGTGTTGACGCTCTGACTTCCAAGTTGAAAATTCCAACTTCGGGGGGCGTTTCAGTCGGGCGTTCCCGCTAGGAACTCAGAAATTCCGACTTCCAAGTACAAATGGAACGCACCATGAGGGCGCTAAATTCCCTGCAGCACTGATTGGCCAAGGCAAGCAATGTAACGTGATTATCTGCAGCCAGTGATGGCTAGGCGGGGCGTGTCATCACGAATTGACACGATGAGCCTGGTGTGTGTCTCAACCTTAACCTGCGCCGAACCCCAAGGGTTCAATCGAACCCAGGTTAAGAACCACTGGTCTAAACTGATGTGAGTCTACCCATCAAAACCTCAGATCCAGGTCAACAGGAAGTCCATTTTAACAGACGCTGACCTGACACCTCATCTTCAAACCTTCTCATGACCGACTGACTCAGACCTCCTCTGGTCTGATCCACTTTGCACCAAAGGAAAAGGTCCTCAGAGGACCCGCTAAAGGTCTAAGGATCAACACGGTTCATGTTTCAGAGAGAATAAACAGAGTACTCTTTAAAGTAAGGGTTCAACCTCTGGGGACAAGACAGCACCTTCCTCTGGATGAGGGTACTGCAATAAGTCTCATTGGGTCGGGGTTCATCCTACTGCGAGATAATGAGCCCAAACATGAGTCCAAGTTCTGCCAGAACCACTTAAAGAAGAAAGAAGACGGTCAGCTCAGAAACACGGTCGGAGTGGCCAACCGGACCGTGCTCAGGCACGGTTCACGTCTCCTCTTTGGCACGCCTCAGAGAGGTGTGCTTTGGCGTGGTTCACTACGAGCACGAGCATGCGGACACGATCGGCCCGACCGCTCCTCTGGACAGTCATTTCAAACAATAAGGGGGTGTTAGAGGGCTGCGTCGGACCAAAACAACTTAACATGGTCCTAAAAGTCTCTAAAGTTGTGATCCTGTTCTTTGTGTCTCACTCTGCTGACTGATGAGCCGTTCTGGCCTGCAGAGGAACGGAGCTGCAGGGGGGCGATCGTGCTTGAGTACAGCACGGTTTGGATGGCCGGTGTGACCCTCAGTCTGCAGACCTGAACCCCTTGGATCTGGTCTGGGATGATCTGGACTTTAGAGGAACTTCAGCTGGAACAGAGAGGGAAGAACTTTGATTTCCACGTTAGAAAGAACTCCAGGAGGCCTGTGTCCCATGACTCAGTCACCAGAACAAAAGACACTCTGAGGAAGTCAAACACTCACCTGAGATTCAGAGGAACAGGTTTACAGGAAGTTGTGTTCCTCTGTGGTGAACGTCTCATATGAGAGCCGCTCTGAATGAATCTAAGCTGAATCAGAAGACGTGTGTTTGGGGGAAGGACATCAGGAAACTCAATTACAACAGAAACTATTGAGAGTTCAGGAAATCCAATTTACTGTGAAGTGACTCAGACGGAGGCGAACAGAGGGAGCGAACGGAGAGCGAGCCAGGGGAGGAAACACTTGAGAGGAGAGTCTGAGCGAACAAAGACGCAACTCAGGGGCAGCAGGAACTGTTTCATAAACACGCCGCACACCTCCACGCTTCCTGTGTGACCTTTTTCAAACGATCAATACGGCCCGAAGCGGCAGAGTTTATCTGCTTTTCTGAAGACTTTTGACAACTAGAGAGAGAGAGAGAGAGAGAGAGAGAGAGAGAGAGAGAAAGAGAGAGAGAGAGAGATGAATATTGAATGAGTTGTTTACTTTTTAAAAGGTCCAGACCACCAGACCCCCTCCACACACACACACACACCCTCCTGTTTTTGCTCTGCATAGTGATGCATGTCTGAAAAACAACCATACAAATCATGACGCCTCTCTCTCTCTCTCTCTCGCTCTCTCTCTCTCTCTCTCACACACTCGTGTTTGCTCTGACACCAGCGCTCATTGATGCGGTTCAGGATTACAAAGACGTGCAGATTTTGTCTGGTCTCGGAGCGAAAGCCACAAAGACAGAGGCCCTGTGTGTGTGTGAGTGTGTGATTTTATTAGCCTTGTTCCAATTAGTCTCACACACACACACACGAAGTCTCAGTCAGCCGTGACTCGTGTTGCGGACTCTGGGAGCTTGTTTCCGCTGCTTTTTCCTCATGTAAATGTTTTTTGCTCTGCTTCACACTCAGCCAAACGTCTTTAATTATGAAAAATCAAAACATGACCCGTTACGGAGGGTCGGCGAGGGTTTCAGCGGCGCTGCAGATAATTGGCTGCTCTCCGTTTCTACCGAACCATTTCTCTAACACATGAAGAAAATCAAAGATGGTTTCAAACGACAGAATTTTTATGGTTTCTGAATGAAGCTCGTCCCTGAACAGCCGAGCTCCGGACATTTACACCTCATCAGAGTGAGCAGGAGTGAAGTCGGTCTGTGTTTGGAGACTGATACACTCGTCTGGTGCAGCTCAAGACTGTGGCGGTGCAGAGCAGATAACGGGGATGTGGGGAAAAACTTTCACATAAGTATCAGGATTTTTGTTTTTTTTTACAAAAAAAAAAATTTGTTAAAAAAAAAGTTTCCAAATTTAAACCCTTTATTTTAGTCTTTGCTCATAAGCTGGGTTAAAGAATACCACTTTTCTCCAGCAGGGGGCGAAATGTTTTTCTTTCACTATCTAGAAACTATGGCTGCCAAGATTAGTCGACTAGTCACGATGACGTCGACGATCAAATTCGTCTGCGACTTATTTAATAATCGACGTCGTTGCTTGAATATTTTTTCAAACTGCCGCTGTACTTTCACCTGTCTCGTCTGCCGTTCCGTCCTTGACGCATACGTGCAGAAGTGGTAACCAGGGTAACCCGTGATGTCACCGGAAAAGTTATGCTCAACAGTATCATGGCTAGCCGGCAACAGAGCTGGAAAGTTTGGGAGCATTTTTCCAAACTAAAGGAGAAAAGTGAGCAATGCAAAATCTGCAAAGCAGAAATGTCCTTCCATGACAGCACGACGGCGATGCACGAGCATCTGAAAAGACAGCACGCCGTGACTGATTTATTTTCTGACGAAGAATGACAATCTCGGTAAGCTAATTGGCTAGTTAGCTGCTAACATTAACGTCAACAGGGAGCTACCTACTTAATAGCGATGTCATGTTTGAATAGAAAATTGGTCCATTAAAAAAATGTCAGAAATGCTGCTACAAGCTGCAAAGTTCATTAAAAGCTGAATGAACTATGATATTAACTGTCTTCATTTTTAGTTAGTACATACCTTAAACACTTGAAGCTGGAAGCTAATGATGTTAGCTGTATGCTGCTGCAATAAGCTGCAATTTATGTATGATCAGAATAGTCGATTATCAAAATAATCGTATGTGGCAGCCCTACTAGAAACATGACGTCAGATCATTTTAGGGGGAAATACGGCTCCTGATAGTCTGCAGACATCATGTTAGAGGTCGTGTTAAAAAGTGACGGAAAATCACAAAAATCGCCAATTTTAAAGAAACGCAATTTAAATCAAATCAGATACCAAAATCATTAAAGAATCAAATCATCCCCGCCCACGATCGTAATTAATTTAAACTATTTCACGATTTTAAACTTCGACTACAAATTACAAAACACCTTAACTTCCAGTATCATGTGCAATATTTAACTTCCTCTATCATGTGTAACAGTTTCCAGTACCATACCTGATACAACCTCATATAATCATGTGCAACAGTATTTAGCTTCAACTTACATGTGCAATATCTAACTTCCATTGTCATGTGCAATGCAACCATTGATTCCACTACAAAGTGCAACATTCTGTTATCCTCCACTTTCATGTGCAGTAATGTATTTCTACTATCATGTGCAATCTTCACATCCACTCATGTGAAGTTAAACCTCATACTTCCTGGATCATGTGCAGCGCTGCTTCGATTCACATTAGCGTTCCAGCTCACTCTGACGTCCGTGTTACAGGCCTCACTTCTTTTATTCTTTATTCAACTTAACGCACAGTTTCTGATATTTAACTGACTAATTACACTGATTATGTTTACAAAAATAAAATGATCACACACACACACACACACACTCTGGGACAGGAAGTGAGATCGTGTAGAACAGTCCGTCTGGATAAATTCTCTCCTGATTTCAGATGAAAATGTCGAGTTACAGATTCAGAAACGAACTCGTCAAAAGTTCAAACTGGAGCAGCTTGAGTCCTCGGCGTCTAAAGATACTGTGCTCATTAGCATCTCTCACACACACACACACACACACACACACACACACACATCAGCTGTTTGACTCATTAGTGTTGAACTAGCAGCCACTGCACGAACCCACATAAGATCGTCTTTGTAATCATCATACTCTACACAACAGGAGGCCTGGGACCCTGAGCGTGTGTGAGAGAGTGTGTGTGTGTGTGTGTGTGTGTATGAGAGAGTGTGAGAGAGAGTGTGAGAGCCTGAGGTTTGATTAAAAAGCTCTTTTGTGGTTTTGAGATGCTAATCTTTCCATTATCAGCAGGATAAAAGAGAGTTTAGCTGCTTAAAGACAAACAAATGACTTCTGGCACACACACGCACCATACATGGCTAATGAGCGCTTTGTGTGAGCGCCTCTTTGTGTGTGTGTGTGTGTGTGTGTTTTTAACCAACGGACAGAGAAATGTCTAAATTTGTCTGAGCTCTCAGGCTCCTCAACAACACCTGAAGAAGAAATCCCCTCACTGCAGCGACAGGAAGTATTCATGACATCACTCCTCATGTCGGCTTACAAGGGGACGCCAACTGTGATGTCATCGTGTGGGCTGAAAGGACGAGCAGCGAGCGGTGTGAAGTCCAGACTGGGTCCAAGAAGCTTCCAGGAGACGGGTTTCAGATTTTGAGCGGCAGCTGACAGATTAACCACGCTGGCGTAAAACGCTGCGTGTTTACGGAGTTTTTCAGCCTTTAACTCATCAGTAAAAAAGATACTCAAAGTGGATCAGCAGAAACCAAAAACAGAGCTTCCACCAGCCCACAGACTGATGTCAGAGGGCGTTTCAGCGTCATGAACACAAACGTTTCTTAAAAGTAAAGTAAAGCAAACACACTCAGTGTTTCACAGCCTGACTGAACGTCTTCACCAGGAACAGAAAAGTTCCTCTGCTCCTGGGAGGAGAAAAATCAGCTGTGATGATTCGGCTGTAATTTCATTTTAATGCCTTTTCAAATTTTTATTCAGAAAAATGACCCTGAAGTCTCTCACTGAATGTGTCGTTTTTCTGTATTTATTTAAAATGTGCCGAATTCTGTTTATTTATGTTTATATTTTATAATAAAGTTCAACATTAAAATAAATCCATCAGCTGTGATTCCATTTTCCAAAACTGAAAACCAGAGAAGCCACGAAACAGACCCAACATACATACCCTACTACATACTACATACTACATTCACATGTGGTATGTAGTATGTAGTAGGCGGTTTGGAAACCAGCCCTGGTTTCTTTTGGAACAGTTTTTCAACAAGACCCATCACAGTTTCATCTTCCCCTTGCTGTCCCAGATTCAGTTCATCCAAATGATGAAAACTCAAAAAGCACGTTTACCTCAAACACACCATCCGGCATCCAGAGAGAAACGTAGCGGCCTTCTTGGGAACGCTGTTGGAGAAAACTGATAATTTCCTCCCTGAGCTCACAGGATGCCCCCTTGAGAGCGTCACCCTCGCTTAGGCCCCGTTTATATGACAACAGTATTACCCCTGATTCACACATACAGCGTCAGCGCCGCGCACTGCGCTGTATTTCGCTGCCATTCAAGTCAATCAGTGCATTCACACAGCCCGCGCCGCGGTCCGTCTCCGGCGCGTGTTACCAACGGCTGCTCGCGGCTGTTCCGCTGCGAGTCTATTCTTGTCGGAGCACGCTGCAGAGACGCGTCAATCTCCGCAGAGCAGATCGTTCCAAACAGGAAAACAGACACAAAAAACGATCAGAGTTTCCGGTCTTTTCAAAATAAAGCACCATGTTCAGCCTGTCGATGGTAAAATTATCCTCGTATATCAAAACTACGACACTGGCACAGGGCCAGCAGTCATCAGCAGGTCAGACCCAGAGGAAATCTGACGCCATGGACGAGGAAAAGTTTATATTGGAGGCGGAAAACCAGATAATTGTATACGATACAACACATCCTTTATATAAGGACACCAACAGAGACTAAAAGGGAAGGACTGAATTAATGAAGCTCTGGGAGGGCAGGTGAGTTTAACATACTAAATATCATGAAAGTAGTTGTCATGGGTGTGATTCCTGCAGGAACATGTGGTTCTCCTGTGATCTTGTGTATCCAGCTGCTATGAGTACGCTGAGCTGCACTCCGCTCCTGAGACGGATGCAGTGTGAATTGGCTCACGCTGACTGATCGCGGCGCTGACGGACGGGGGCGCTGACGCTGTATGTGTGAATCAGGGGTTAGGCTGACACGCAAAAGTTTTGTTGCATTTCGGCCTTTTGTTTATATGGAAACGCCATTTCAACCAACTTTTTTAAACCGGCCCAATGAGTGGAATTTTTCTGAAATGCTGCAGCCTCCATTGCCGTATAAATGGCGAGCCAGCAATTTCAGTGAAAACGCTGACGTCACGCTCCGTTTCGTTGTGGGAACTTTTGTGAACCGGACAACAACAACGGTTAAATGGCGACCTACCGGGTCGTGCTTGAGCTGCTGAATCTGCTGACTGCCTTTAACTAAACGTTCATCTGTTGCTCCACTTCTGCACTCAGATAAGACGTATTTAATATATCCACCAAACGATCAGCCCACCTCTTCTTTGGCAGCAGACTACCAAAAGACTCTACAGTTATATCGCCACCAACAGGCCGTTTATGCATACTACAGCGTTTTCAGTCTGTAGATTCCTTACTGTAAAGCTAACAGTGTGACGCTCCATACCTTAAGCTTCCACCTCCACATCCATAAAGAAATAAGTCCACAGGAGAGTTCCGTACGTTTGACCGTTTACTTAAGGCAAAAAAGAATTACAAAAATACAAATTCCACCTTTGATGATTAAGAGAAAGGATACGAAAAATAAGAAAGTAAACAAAAAGGTACACAAGAGAGGTCAAAAAACTGTATCGCTCCACTCTGCAAGGTTCCGCTCGTTAGGCCAAAAAAACACAAGTACTTCCTATTGCTTTTCAAAATAAAAGTACGAACAGGATATAGAAATAAAAATCGGTTATAAAACACCTCTCTCTCCAATAATATAACAGATTCACTCCTTTATGATTATACACAAACTACTAACATAAATACACTATTTAGGCTCCGACACAGTCCTTCAGTGTTTCCGTGTGAACACAGATTTTTTTTCTGTTTTTTTTTTTGCTTTTTTTTCGAGTGAAACGCTGTGAGGTGTTGTCATATAAACGGGGCCCAAACAATCACACATCATTATGTGGAAGTAAGTCATAACGTTCAGCTGACATGTCGACGAAACAGTCTGTGTGTAAGACTGGACGTTGATCTGATGGAGTTAATAACAGACGTAACCGTGTCCACTGTGCTTTTCGACAGTCGAGATGAAAGTCCGTCGACTCCACCGACTGTTGATGGTGCGCCGTGTGTCACCAGCGTTTTAGCGCCATGCAGAGAGAAGCTGCAGCTGCCTTCTGTTGGGTCGTTGCTTTTAAACATGTGAAGCACTTTGTGTTACGAAGTTTGATTTGATGATTTGATTTAAGGGATGAAAGAAAGACAAATAAAGCAAGTGAGCTGGAGTTCGGGCGCAGTCTGAGAACAGAAAAACAGCTTTCAGCTCAGAGCAGACGGACTCGTTTGCTCGATCGGTTTCTAAAAGGTGTTTACGTTTCTGAGAAGCCGTGAAGCAGCAGCTGAACTTTACAGTTTGGAGTTCATTCAGAGAGCGAAACAAAGAAAGGACAGAATGAAAAAGAGATGAAGAAACTTTTCCCTTTGATTTCTTCTTCTTTGGTGTAGGAGGACACGGATGAGCCGGCTGACCTGAGCTCAAAGCCGATCCAAACCCTGTTTCCTGTCTCTCCGCTGAGGAGCTCAGTGACCCCACCAACCGTCAGCACGGTGGAAACCATCAGCAGGCACACAGCTGCCCACTTCCTGGAACTCTCAGAGGAACCAGCCTCCGAACATCAACATTATGTAACATGTATGTGTGCTTTTAAATGAGCCGGACCACATCCAGGCTGTGTGTGAACATCTCATTACCACCACGGACCAGACGAACACGAGGAGGAGAATTAACACGCTTCTTTCTTCACTGGTGAACAGCTGTCCTCAGAGCTGCAGAGCTGCTCTCCTCGTGTTGTTCAGTTTTTCTCGCAGGAGTTCAAAGGTGTTGTGTTTCCGTCTCTGCGTGCTGTAAACAGAGCAGAGTTCAGAGGGTTTGTGAGGAGCTCTGATGCTCTGACGCTCTGATGCTCTGCAGCCTGACTCGAATATGAAGTCCTAAGTAAGGCTGCTAATGTCCCTGAGGGAACCTGCGGGGAGAATAATTTATGACTTTAGACGTTATATCACACTCAGGTTCTTCCTCTTCTCATCTCCTCACTTTCTTCTTCACTTCTAGCTGTCACTGCATCACATCTCTCGTCTCCGATTGGCTGGGAGAGACGCACGTCCACAACAAAGAGTCGAGCAGCATCACTATTCAGGAGAGGACGCACCAACGGAGTCTGATGGACTGACAGAGACAGAGAGAGAAGAGGAGGGGGGGGGTAAAGGTGAGATGGAAAGAGCATCTGTAGGAGGACGGTGATGTGGGAGGAGGGTGCTGATGTTTCACAATCGATCTCCTGTTGTGCCGTCCTCAGAGGGTGAAGCATCCAGAGTTCATCCTGCAGAAGCAGCTGAACTTTCTACGCAGCTTCAGGTCAGAAACGCCCACGCGGGTTCGCAGAGACGCTTCGAATGGCTGAAAGAGAAGTCTGCAACGAGCAGAGCTGCTGGTTCCAGAGGATCACGAGTCCAGAAGGACAAAACAAGCATTTTTCAAGGCTCTTTCTACACAGATAAAAACATCTGCAGACGGGTTTTACACGCTGTACTCAGATTAAAACAAAGGTTCAATCAGACACAGGTCTCAGACCTGGATCTCTGAGAACTCAGGCTCTCAGAAACCCAAACACACACCACTGTACACTCACGGATACATGTGTGTGTTTGTTCTTATGTGTGTGTGTGTGTGTGTGTGTGTTTACTGGTTGTCCAGCATCCTCTCAGTCTGCCTCTCTCTGCGTGAATACACCCACTAACTTGTTTACATAATCCCGTATGAATAAACATGAGATGATTTATGAATAAACATGGCTGAGGCAGCGCTCTGAACACACACAATACACACAATACACACAATACACACAAACACACACACATTCCTGTAGAACCTGCAGTGGACCATCATTCATGGACCATGACTTCTAGAGTCCAAACAAAAACCATCTCCACTACAGAGTCACGTCTGTTTTAACGAAGCCTTTGAGCAGTGACGCCCGAGTGTCCAGACATCTGTTCCGTCCAACCTTGGTTTATGTTGGCAGAAACGATTTCTGTGATTAATTTAGTAAAGATGGAGGAGACTGGAGCTGAACTGACAGACAGAAAAAGGACAGAAGAGAAGAAGAAAGATAAACAGGAGAGAGAGAGAGAGAGAGAGAGAGAGAGAGCACAGGCTAAAGGCTAAAACATGAGCTAAAACACAAGCTAAAGGCTAAAACACAAGCTAAAGGCTTAAATACAAGCTAAAGGCTAAAACATGAGCTAAAGACTGAAACATGAGCTAAAGGCTAAAATACAAGCTAAAGGCTAAAACACAAGCTAAAGGCTAAAATACAAGCTAAAGGCTTAAATACAAGCTAAAGGCTAAAACATGAGCTAAAGACTGAAACATGAGCTAAAGGCTAAAACACAAGCTAAAGGCTAAAACACAAGCTAAAGACTTAAATACAAGCTGAAGGCTAAAACACGAGCTAAAGGCTAAAATACAAGCTAAAGGCTAAAACATGAGCTTAAGGCTAAAACATGAGCTAAAGGCTTAAATACAAGCTAAAGGCTAAAACATGAGCTAAAGACTGAAACATGAGCTAAAGGCTAAAATACAAGCTAAAGGCTAAAACATGAGCTAAAGGCTAAAACACAAGCTAAAGGCTAAAACACAAGCTAAAGGCTTAAATACAAGCTAAAGTTTAAAACATGAGCTAAAGACTGAAACATGAGCTAAAGGCTAAAATACAAGCTAAAGGCTAAAACATGAGCTAAAGGCTAAAACACAAGCTAAAGGCTTAAATACAAGCTAAAGGCTAAAACATGAGCTAAAGACTGAAACATGAGCTAAAGGCTTAAATACAAGCTAAAAGCTAAAACACAAGTTAAACTGTTTGTGCTAATGTTCAATCCAGCTCACATGCAGCAGTTATTCTGCAGTGATCTGATCAAACTTTAGTCTGTCAATAAAATGAAGAGTGAGGTTACGTTAGCTCTGATTGGTCGATGAGCAGGACATAAGGATTTGCTAACGTTGCACGTTAGCCTACAGATTCGTCTCAAACTGAAAGCCACATTGAAAGCCATGACTATCACAATTAATGGAGTCCATCAATGGAACAGCTTACAAGAAGAAACCAGGTGCAGCGGAAACATGAAAGTATTAAAGAAAAAAATGGTCAAAATGACCTTTGACGGATATGAATATGATAATATGATTAAATGATATATGACAATACTTAAGGGTGTCAAATCTGAAAGATATAAAGACATGAAGGATGGTGAAATAAAACATGTGGGATGTTTGGTCTGTAGGACAGCAGGAAAGACGAAATGTACCTAAACAATGATAGTTGGATATATACTGCTACCTTGACTTACACCATCACTTCATTCACTAACTGCAGAGGGACAGACAGTCTCAAAATGGATCCACTAAGTTGGGCTCTCAGCGCAAATGATAAGGTTTTCTTAACCCATCAAGCTGGCCCAGGAGAACCTAAATGCCCTGATGGAACTTTCCTTGCTGGATATGCAATGGACAGCTGGAATAAATGGAGAGTGGTGTGTCTGTCAATCCTGGAGGTCGAGGACGTGGAAGACTTGCTCTTGTTTGCTGCAATTGGAGTAGCGATTACAACCATGGGACTGGGCCTCGGAGGGATTATGTGGAGGCTGAGACGTATGAAGGCTGAGTTTTCAGCAACGAGAGAGGCGATGCTGCAAGCATGCGACGAGATCAAGAGAGCCGAGGGTCACAGAAAGATGGCTCGCGAACCCCTCAACAAAATCCGACTGGGAGGCGGAAACACCCAAACGGCTGAAAACTGCAGCAGAGCCCGGGACGACAGTGCAGGAGCACGCCCGGGTGAAGAGGAGAGTGACGACAAGTCACACGTTTAACACGTTTGAAACCTGGAAAAAAGAAAAGCAACGCGAACACACCACCCCAACATCACTAACCGGGACTAACAAAAAAAAGCAAACAAAAGACACTCATGAATTATGCCTTACGTGGAACAAAGGACTGGTCATAAAAAGGTCAAATACGGACACAAAAAGACAGTCAAGAATGATGTCATACTTCTGTAAATGGAATACAAATTTATAATAATCTGATGATATGTGGAAAAGAGGAGACTAAATATTGCTTCTCCCGTCTTCTCTTTCGGACATGTACAATTTGATCAACTATTGACAATGTGTGATGTTGTATAAGTGTGCTGACGTGACCGAAATAAATAAATAAATAAAAATAAAACTGACAAAGTTTACTTGTTGTCATGTTCCAAACAGCAGCTCTGTGTAACTGTTGATAAATACCTTATCTCCTCACGTTGTATCAGGTAAAAAGTCGTCTTGAACAAAGAAAAGTAGTGTTAAAAAGAAGATCTGATCTCCATTCATTACCAAAACAAACACACGCCTTGTTAAGAGTCATGACATCACCACAGTGTGCGCACGATTCCAGCCTGAAGGTGGCGCTGTGATCCACTTCAGACAGAGGCTCCTCACAGAATCTTTAACAATCACATTTTTCACTTTCTACACGTAATGTTTTTGTTGTCCAAAAAACACTACCGATTCTGACCACAGGGGTCACTGCAGTCAATGCTAAACAGGTTCCTCACAGAGACTTTAAAGCAGAGCGGTTCTTTAAGTGTTACGAATGTTCAGAAATATAAAACTTATTGCAATCCCCGTTTCTTTCTGCAGGGGCCAGTGTGGAGTGTTAGACTTTGACTTAAAGTGGACCTCTGCGGCGTCCCCTGATGCTGAATGCCTAACGAAGTCCTGGTCCTCTGTTGGATGGGTTGGTAAGTATGCACACACATGCAGAGCTCTGGGAACTCGAGCTTCATGAATATTCAGGATCAGTTCTGTCGTTCGTTCTCACACTCAGTCGTTCTGTTTTCCTCTCAGTCAAACTGACAGGTCTCTCAGGCTGGATTGACACTCGTCCTGCTAAGCTTCCCCTCTTTCTCTCTCTCTCTCTCCTCTTGTACTTTTCTTTTCTCTCCTCTTTGCTTTTGCGCTTTGAAACTCTTTCATGAGTCCTTCTCGCTTCCTTCTTTCTCCCGCCTTGTCTCCTCAAACTTATCAGCTTTTCCTGATTTCCTGCCGTCCTTTTTGTTCACTCTGATTTACTTGTCAAACAAAATGAGACATTTTAAAGATGTCACCTTTCTCTGATGAAACTTTCTGTGGATGTGTTTCATTATTTCTGACATTTAACGGAAGAAAAGATCAATCAGAGCAGAAAAATCAGTATAAATATCCAGTTAGATGCTTGAATAAGGAGTATTTTTTGACTGCAGCACTTGAAAACAGATTTACAAAGAAGGGGAATAACTCTCATACAAAACAGACCTGAAACAGTTTACAGATTTGGTTTTTGCGGAGCTTTAAAACTGTCAAAGTCTCTTTGATTTCCATCACTTCATGTTTCTGTTTAATCGAACTGCCCAAAGATCCTCAAATCAGACAAAACTCGACCTTCAGTGCAGAATTTGGATCCTTTTCATGTTTTCCAGACAAACAGACAAACATCACCTCAGAAACATCCTCCACAGTGACACAGATCCACTCAGACTCTTCAAGCGACTGAAACCAGCTGCAGACAGAAAAGTTAGATTTGACTCACAGTTTCTCGGCCTCAGTGGAGAGCAGTCATCCTCTTCTCATCAGCCCAACAGAAAAGGAAGCTAACTCTTCACGTTGTTCCTTTAATTAAAGTTTAGTCTCTGTTTATGTTTGTGTATATCGGTTTGATTTCTGTGTTTCTGGATCTTTCTGTCGATAAAGTATCGTGAAAGTGTCCGCGCGTGTTTTTACAGACACATAATCAAACTGTACTGAACTCACCTGGCGTCTCTTTCAGCCTTGCAGCGTCGTGGTGTAGTACCTAATCTCGCCGCTGCGCAGATTCTCCTTCATTTGAATACAGAACGAGGGGGGCGCTGTTTCCCCGCTTTGCTATTTTGTTTGAAATTAACGGCAAAAACGCAAAAATACGGCTTTGAATGTCATTCTAGAAATATGTTACTGTGATTATTTTAGATTTAAAGTAGAAAAACAAACAAAAATGTATTTTTATACATTTTAACCCTTTCCTTTCATGTTTTCTACCCATTTTTCTGTTCTTAATCTCCATTTTCTTATTTTTTTCCAAGTCCAGCCTCTTCCTGTTTTGTTTTCTCACTCATAAGAAAGGATTAGGGATTTTTTTTTTTTTTTTTTTACAAACACTAAAGATGGCAGCAGTTTGCTCATGGTTAAAACATCCAGTTTCCTTTCAAACTGTTTCTCAGACGGATTCTGAAAGTAAAAAAAAAAACCAACATAAAATCCCCTGGAATTAGTTGTTTTTTTTTTTTCATGTGAACCTGAAGTTAACAGTCATTTGGAGGCAGAGCACGTAAAAGCAGATCAGACAGATGAAAGCTGGACTCCTGCAGCTCTCAGACTTTTCATAAAGCCTGACCTTTTCCTACCTGAGCTCAGGTGTTCTTTGTCTTTACAGCTCCTGACCCCTCAGATCTGAGACCAATTACTGCTCCACATCTGTAAAAAAAAATCATTTAAAGGAGCATTTTTACACATCTGACCCCCAAACCTCTGAAACCCAGATCACTCTACACCGTCAGAGACGTGCCTCACCATGTCTGGGTTTTTCATTTCCAGCTTTTAAAACACTTCATCAAGATTAAACTCGCTAATCTGTGTCCACAGAATAACTTTAACAGGATAATTTTTGTCCTTAAAGACCAAAAATTCACAGTCTTTAAGAAATTATAGGCATTAAGTAATACATTTTATTTATTATATCATATTCATGCAAAATCCCTCTTATATTGGAGATCTGATGGACACCATAAAGCCTCATAAAGGAAACTCAGTTTTAGTTTGTTTATTTTTTAAGAATAAAGTGGGAAAAAATTCAGTTAGTTTCTTTGGAAGCTGATGTGGACCAGGAGCTTCAGCAGGAGCACAGTGCCCCCTGGTGGCTAAAGCAGGAACTCAACAGTTTGAGTTCAGAGTGTCATGGCTCCCAAAACATTTCGAGTTCCTGCTGGTTCAAAAAGCTCTGAATGTTTGGAAAACTTGTTTTTTCCTGACAGCACGAAGCATCCAAACCGCTCAGGTGGTCTGAGACAGGTCAGCTTCCTGTCCCCAGAGTCAGGATCCAACACAGACCAGCAGCGTCCAGTTTTTAATCTTCAAATACCTGAAAAAACCTCCAGGTCTGCTTAAACTCACAGTTCGGATAAATCCTGACTGAAGACCCGGATGAAACGACAACACACATAACAAGAGTCATACATGGATGGAAAGAAAAAATAAAAGACAGAAAAAAGGAAAAATAAACAAGGAAAGAAAAAAGAAAATAGTCTAAAAACTGAAGAAAATAAAAAACAGTTAAAATGGAAGAAGAAATACTGGAAGGAAGGAAGGGAGGAAGGAAGAGAGGAAGGAAGGAAGGAAGGAAGGGAGGAAGGAAGGAAGGAAGGAAGGGAGGGAGGGAGGAAAGAAAGAAAGGATGAAAGGAAGAAGGAAGGAAGGAAGGAAAGAAAGAAAGGAAGGAAGGAAGGGAGGAAGTAAGGAAGGAGGGAAGGAAAGAAAGAAAGGATGGAAGGAAGAAAGGAAGGAAGGAAAGAGAGAGAAAAGAAAGAGGGAGGGAGGAAGTAAGGAAGTAAGGAAGGAAAGAAAGAAAGGATGGAAGGAAGGAAGGAAGGAAGGAAAGAAAGAAAGAAAGAAAGAAAGAAAGAAAGAAAGAAAGAAAGAAAGAAAGAAAGAAAGAAAGAAAGAAAGAAAGGGAGGGAGGGAGGAAGGAAGGACAGAAAGAAAGAAAGAGAGAAAGAAAGTAAGAGGGAGGGAGGGAGGAAGGAAGGAAGGAAGGAAGGAAGGAAGGAAGGAAAGGAAGGAAGGAAAGAAAGGAAGGAAGGAAGGAAGGAAGGAAGGAAAGAGAGAGAAAAAGAAAGAGGGAGGGAGGAAGTAAGGAAGGAAAGAAAGGATGGAAGGAAGGAAGGAAGGAAGGAAAGAAGAAAGAAAGAAAGAAAGAAAGAAAGAAAGAAAGAAAGAAAGAAAGAAAGAAAGAAAGAAAGAAAGAAAGAAAGAGGGAGGGAGGGAGGGAGGAAGGAAGGAAGGAAGGACAGAAAGAAAGAAAGAAAGAAAGAGGGGGGGGAGGGAGGAAGGAAGGAAGAAGGAAGAAAGGAGAAGGAAGGAAAGACAGAAAAGAAGAAGATATTGAAGCAAGTAAGAAAAAAAGATATCACTGCTTTTGTGACCTGGTGATCACAGCAGATATATTTTGTAAACGGTTTCTTGTGATGTAACTGTAAAATGATCGTTTCAGTTTGAACAGACTCGAACATCAGAGCTGATCGTCTGTTTCATTCATTCATTTTTCAGTGTTTCTCTTTCAGGTTCATAATCAAATCACTCCATCATTAAAGAAGGAAAGAAGGAAAGAAGGAAAGAAGGAAAGAAGGAGAGCGGATCTGATCTGAGTTCATCTTTAATGACACAAACTGACTTCAATAAATAAAAGAAAAATCAAAGAGAACATTTTGTTTTCTGATCACTGAACATCCAGCACGTCATTTTCACACAATCTGAAAAATAAACATTTACACACACTGCGCTCTTCATCATAACGATGGTACCAGGAAATAAAAGTCTAAATATTTACAATTACAAGCTTAAAATGTTCCGATATGAATAAAAGAGCTGAGATTTATTGCATTATACTGAAAACCTTCAGGAACCTGTTCTCACGTCTCTCTGGACCTGAAATAACAAACATTTAAAACTAACAGATATTAAAGAAACTACAAAACAGGAGCAACAAACAAAGATGATCTGAAACCTCTGACTGAGTCTCTCCTGCAGCAGGTTTACAGAGAGGCCCGGGAACAGCCACTCTGAGCCGGATTTACACCACAGACAGTGGCCTCTAGTGGCTGTAGTGAGTATTACAAGTCCAACTGCAGAACTCAGGATCCAAAACCAGCAGTAAAGTAGTAAAGTTTGTTTCAGGTCTGGATCAAACTTTCTGTGTCAGGGTAGCAAACTGCATCGAGCTCAAAATACGGTTTGAAAATCGTTGAAATTATGATTATTGTAATCCAGCCTGAATCCAGACCTCTGCTCAGACATGAATCAGGAAAAACAACATCTGCTATCTGATCACATCCTTTCTTCTTTCAAACAACCCAGATTTTAGGATCGGACCTCATCTCATACCTCTAATCTGATCAGATTACCCTGGATTACCTCATCCTTGATAGAAAACCTGGGCTCTGGCCTTGACTGTGAATTAAAGCTGATTTGGTGTGGACCGGACTACAAGGAGAGACAACGCATCCAAACAGGAGATGAAAGTCCGGTGAAGCCTTCAGGGTCGGCAGAGGAAGCTGATCCGTCTCCTCCGGTGATCTCATTTAACTCATTTCACTGAGTGGAATCTTAGGGGCTGAGTTGCATTGTGGGAAATGTAGGCACCAAGTTTGGATGAGAAAGAAGAACACGTGAAGTCTCTCTGCTTTAACCCCTCGTAGCAAAAACAAACTTTTCTACAACAACACGCTGACACAAATGAAAAAAGAGAATGGCGTCCGACCCGCGGGTCAGAGATCAGGTGGCACTCGGTTCATGACGTGTCCTATTAGGCCGTTACAGCAGCGACCTGTTCAGACGTGTCACTTCCTGCTGCTGTGGTCACATGATGACGAGAAGCAGGAAGTTTAAAGGAATGAAGCTCCTCCCCCTCTTTTGGCTGCTTTCTGTTTGGCGATCGAGGTCATGTGACTCAAAGCCCCCCTCTCTCTCTCTCTCTCTCTCAGGTGCGTCTCCTCTTGGCTCCTCCAGGACTCGCCGGGTTGGAAGATGACATCAGTTTCTCAGCAGCTCTACTCCTCTTTCTCTTCTCCGCCTCCTTCCCTCCTGCTCCTCCCGCTCCTCCTCCACCTGCTCCTGCTCCTCCTGCCGCTGCTGCTCCTCCTTCACTCGACCCTTTCTCCCGCTCTCGTTCCTTTTCCCGACTGCTGCTCGTTCGCTCCGACATCTTCACCGATGAGTTACTGCCTGTGGAGTGAAGAGACACGGGACACAGAACAGGACTTACGGCATCGATCTGGATCAAGTTTCTGATTCTAAAGGTTTCACACATTGTGTGTGTGTGTGTGTGTGTGTGTGTGTGTGCATCTTCATGTTGACGTGCTTGTAAAGGGGTCTCTAAAGAGACGGTACCTTCTTCGTGTGTCGCTGGAGGCTCCCTCTCCATCCTGAACTCCTCTTTACTCTCCTCCTCTGAACAAATCTTTCCTGTAATCACACAAACACACATTAAAACAAGACTTTTATGAAGAGGCTCCAATGATTCAAAAACTGGTGGCATCATGAACGAAACTCTTCCTCACCTTCTTTCACTTCCTGGATGATGTCGTCAGGCAGAGAGAAGCTCTTCTCCGAGTTTGGAAACGGCAAAATCTCAGACTCATGCTGCAGAATGAAAACACAAGAAAGGTTTCAAATATGTTCAAAATTCAGCTCCGTGTGTGAGTGAGGGTGTGTGTGTGTGTGTGTGTGTGTGTGTGTTCTTACCAGGGCCTGCATGTCGTACATGGTTCCCAGATGGTCCCAGATGACAGAGGAGGAAACCTGTCGGCCGATGTTCTGACTGAATTTATCCCTGATGCAGATCATGTGGAAGTGTCGGTTCACACCTGAGCGCCCAGACACACAACTGGTTTAAGAACACAAGGATCCAGACCGCCCCTGCACAGACCCATAAAGAGCTCTCTGCCCCCCATCAGGAGGGAAAGGCTTGATTTAAATGATCTGGTAATGGCTTATAAATCAGATTAACGCAGGAAACACTGAACTATTAACACAACAGTGATAAAACTATAAGTCAGCAATCATAAAACCAGTCTGTTTAAACTTTCCCGTCAAATAAAAATGAGCGTCATTGAAATTTAAATAAAGTTGTGACAATTGAGTACTTCATTTTGAGTACTTCATTTAACCCACTCCAGTAAGGATGAAGTCAGTATGATAATAAAAAAACACATTTTCCCACAATAATAGATCTAATATAACCAACAGTTTTAATGTGTGAACTGTTGATGCTCTACACATGTCTTATTGTAGTGTTACTGATATTTTTTGCACATTGTAAACAGTCCCTACATCCCTCAGCCATGAGCGGCGTGTTGTGATGAACCAAAAATCAGAATTAAACTGAATGTAATGAGTAAAAAGTGAGATTTACGCCATTAGAAATTGAATTTGAATTCTTATACTGAGTTTGAAAAGCGTGATCTTAAACTGAATTTAATGTTTTAGCTGTTTGCTCAATAACTCTGACAGACAGACATAAATTCACTTGGTAAGTTGTTTTGGTTTTTTTTTTCAGTTTGGACATTCAGTCAGCTGTGTGGAAGCTTGTATGTTGTAGTTAATGTTTTACTCAGTAAGTAGGACAAGGTAAATGTAGCTATGTTTAAAATTTCTCACAAAAAATACAAAAATATACGTAAAATAATTGATTTTCAAAGCTAAATCATGGCAGTAAATGACGGTAATGTGGGGAAAAAATATTTTTTGATCATTTCTCTCCAGTCAGTAATATCCTAAAGGACCCCTAAAGGCTCCTCTGGGACTAGTATATGTCCGTGACCCACAGTTAGACCCTCAGTTTCATCCACCGTGGGTTACACTGGCCTGAACTGGCTGAATGGGTAACTCTGGGCTGAAGTGGCCGCTAACAGCTAACAGGCTAACACCGTTAGCTCGCTGTGTCTTACCCACGGGTTTGTGTCCGATCATCGCGTGGAACAGACAGACCTCCACCTCGTGGCTCCAAACCACCGAGTCCTCCCCGGGGACCAACCCGGAGTCCGGAGGCTTCTCATCGGTCTGATTAAGAGTCACGTCAGCTTCCCCCATCTTCAACTTAAAGATTGAACAACCCGCTGAGCTAACTGCTAACAGCTAACGGCTAAGGAGAAAAGCCTCCGACTGTTTGGCTGCCCCTGCGCCTGCGCCGACTGTACCGAATACATCCCGCTAGGATTTTCAGAATAAAAGCGACAAGAATCAACTCAAAAACTTGATTTTGCTCCTTAGAAATATTTAACATAAGTATCTAGACATAAATAAATACAGTTACTCACAAATTACTCTATAACAGTTGGCATATGATGAGCTGGGATGTTTTATTTGTCAGATATTGTCACTATCCAACAAAGTATTGAGTCGTATCAAATTTCATAGATAAAATAGAAATATCTGTGATCAGTTGTTTCTGCTGTTAGATATTCCCATTGGTTCCATTTGTCTTCATGAAGATATTTAAAGATTGTCTGTAAAAAACAAAAACAACTGTTAAATTTCTTGTCTCGTCAATTAAGTGTTATTACGCGTGGGTTGTATTTTTCCAATTTTCCCCTGAAACTTAAATTAAAAAAAAAAAAAAAAAAAAATAATAATAATAATAAAAAAAAGAAGTTCTTAAGACATCATTTACAAGCTTATATTCGCAAGATTTAGAGTTCATGGTCAGATACGCACTGAATACAAATGGAATAATTATTAAATAATGCAATAATGACACATTAGCTGGCAAAGCGACCTTTACACATCTAAAAAGGGCATAAAATAAAAAGACTTACGTGTTTTCTCATGTGAGGCTGTTTGTTAAAGAGGTTAAAAACAAAGATAAAGCGCTGCTGTTATATTTCCCCCTTACTTTAGTGCGCATAAAAAGCTGGACGCAGACTAACAGGTGAAAGAAGGACCTGAAGAGTTTGGAACGCGGCCCAGATCGCAGAGCTCCGCCTGTTACATACAGCTGTCAGTGGAGAACCGCCAGAAACGTTGACCCCTAACAATCCGAAAATAACACACAGGATCATTTTAATCATTTGATTAATTCCAGAAGTTTCTGTTTCATCCAAGATAAAGAAGACGGAGAGCGAGTTAAATGGAGGAGGTGAAATAGGATGTAGGAAAGTCTTGCTTCCTGTTCTCTCATGTACGATGAGAGACTCCTGAACTGTTCAACCAGAAGATGGATGTTTTTATGCAGCTCGAGGAGGACAGTTCAGACTCTGATGGACCCAGCTGTCTGTCTCTGAAGAGTGATCGCTCCAAAGGTCAAAATCCACACTTCAGTAATGAACCCAGACCCTCAGACTCAAAGTAAGGGACTGAATGTTCTGTTCTCGCTCCTTGGGTTTTACATGTTTCCTGTCTTTGTTGCAAGTCTCCCCTGAACTCAAAGTACATCCAACCAGCAATTAACCCGTCTGTTGATCAGCATGTGATTCAGTAGCTGACTAACTTTCACTTTCATGGTCTAATCTATGCATCCTTTCCCTTTCCAACCAACATGTTGTGTGTGTCAGATTTCAGCCGAGAAGAGGGAGTTCAGACTCTGATGGACCCAGCTGTCTGTCTCTGAAGAGTGATCGCTCCAAAGGTCAAAATCCACACTTCAGTAATGAACCCAGACCCCCAGACTCAAAGTAAGAGATTGATACTACTGAAAAAAAAAGTTTTCTTCATATAATGTGAAATATCATCTCAAATATGAATTATTTGAACATGTCAACACACTTTATCTAGTTATAAACACTTTTATACGTGCTTTCCTTTGTGTCTATTTTGTCCCTCTGGTGGTCCCGTAGTATCTTTACATGATTTACAGCTCAGTAAAATCTTTCATTTTTCTCTCTGGTGTTTCAGAAAACCCACATTTCAACCTCTGCCTGAAACTCTTAGTTTAAGCTGCTGTCTCTTTAAGGCTCACCGCTCCACAAACCCCCTTCACTCTGATTGGCTAGCCCTCTGGAGACTTGTGGAGAGGGGGACTATAGGTAGACCTTGGTGTTTGAGGCCCCATCCCTCCCAACATGTCATGAATCGGTCAAGAGGTCCTTATGTGATGACCTCATCATTTCAGCAAGTCTCATGAAAAATTTCTGAAACTTGCAACAAACAAAAATAAGAGTTCATCAAGACTTAATGTGATATGATTTTAAACATGTTTCAGATTTCAGCCGAGAAGAGCGAGTTCAGACTCTGATGGACCCAGCTGTCTGTCTCTGAAGAGTGATCGCTCCAAAGGTCAAAATCCACACTTCAGTAATGAACCCAGACCCCCAGACTCAAAGTAAGACACTGATCCTACTGCTTGTTGTTCTTATTGCTCTTCTTCCAGAATCAGGTGATCTGAGGATCATTAAGACGATGCTGCCTTCATGTTTTTCAGAGGAGTACTGCAGAACCTTTGGACACATTGACACACAAATATGTAGAGCTCATGTCCCCATCACAACGTAGATTTAACACAGAAGTAAACACCAGTCTTAGGTCCTGATATAATCCTGATACCTGGACCTTGGGAACTAGGTGACATCTAGGACTTATTTGATATCCGTAATAGATCAATAACGTGTATTTATCTCTGTACGAATTGATTTTTAAATCATGAATACATGTTGTGTGTTTCAGATTTCAGCCGAGAAGAGGAAGTTCAGACTCTGATGGACCCAGCTGTATGTCTCTGAAGAGTGATCGCTCCAAAGGTCAAAATCCTCACTTCAGTAATGAACCCAGACCCTCAGACCCACAGTAAGACACTGACTCTATGAGTTGTTTTTCTAACTTTGATGTGGTTTTGACAGGACAGTACCAAATAGCGCCACTCGGCGGTGCTACCCTCTGTTTTGGTTGGTTGTTGTGCTCAGAGGAATCAGCCATTCTTACGTTCCTGACCGAGTGAAGGACTCTCATCAGTTTGGTGAAGGTTTAGTGTTCATGTTTTGCCTCTCATGTATGATCAGTTAATATATTGCCATGGAGACCTGGCGTCATGTGCTCTAAGTCCAGACACCAACACCAGCCAGGTTGTAAACCAGTCCCTCCAGAACCCAAAGTTTACCAGCCAGTAAGGACCAAATTTAAAGAACGCACCAGGATCAGCCCACTTTCACTGAAACTGAAACCAGCATAATGATTGAGAAGCTGACCAAACTTTTATATCAAACATGTTGTGTGTTGCAGGTTTCTGCCTGGTAAAGAGAGTTCAGACTTTGAAGGACCCAGCTGTCTGTCTCTGAAGAGTGATCGCTCCAAAGGTCAAAATCCACACTTCAGTAATGAACCCAGACCCCCAGACTCAAAGTAAGGGCTGACTTTAACCGCTTGTACTTTCAAATCCTGATCCCAGTGTTGTGCCAAATTTCCACCATACAGAAATTTGTAGGTAAGATGGGTCCAGTGTGAAGTTGAGGCCTGGCAAATCCATTTAAAAATGGAAACTAGATCTAATACTTCAGTGACCAAAACATGTGTCAGTACAGAACCAAATTCATGAAACCTGACCCAAACTAATTTTATGATCTTTATGATTCGGTTGTTGACAAACTTTGGATCTGAGTATCAGATTAGTGCATTTCTTTTGATATCAAACATTTTGTGTGTTTCAGGTTTCTGCACAGGGGACAGAGCTCAGCCTTTGAAGTACCCATGTGTCTGTCTATGAGGAGTGATCGCTCCAAAGGTCAAAATCCACACTTCAGTAATGAACCAAGACCCCCAGACTCAAAGTAAGGGACCGAATTTTCTTTTTTCCAGGAAAAACAGTTGAAACCTTTGGTTCAGACTTAGCGGCTCAAGGGTATAATCACATCTTTTGTCCCTAAGGTCAAGGTCCCGTAGAAGACCCTTTAGAGAGACATTGACCTGATGGTTAAGGTGACCTTGATCAGTTTCTTTTGGTCATATCTTGTGACCATAAGTAAGGCGAGAGACATAGATTGGCTGTAAAAATAGGAAGCAATCCAAGAAGAAGCCAACAGAACCACATCATCTGCAAAAAAAGAGGTGACAACCTCAGAACAGGGTATGCAAACACAGCTCTTACTTTGGTTATACAAGGACCAGATAGTTTTTAGTAAAGGCCCAAGAACCTTATATTGCCACAGTAATCCTCACAAGACCCCCTTGGGACAGGATCATAGGCCAAGAATCAGAAGCTGGATGATCAGCTGGAGCCTCTTCCCTGCATCCTGGAGTAGATCCGGCTGAGTGGTGTGATTATTGGAGCACACTCTCTGGTCTCCCTTTGTAAAAATGAGAACCGGCTGGGGTCTCCACGAGTCACCATCAGGTGATAATCAGCTGACAGCTCTCTCCATCCTTTGTCGTTGGTGTCCAGAACATATGGCCACAATTCAGGTACGACAACAAAGGCAATCATTCATAGCATGGAGGTCCAGTAACAAAGCACCACTTGGGTTCAGTTCAGGCAGGCTGTTCCTCCTGATCACCCCCTACAGTTACTGCCATGACTGCCTTCTTGAGGTGTTTGAAGTCCCCCAAAAGAACCACTGAGTCCCCTGTTGGATTGCCTTGTCGTCAACCACCCCAGGGAGGTTCTCTGGTATGCCTCTTCCAGTTTTGGTAGCTCCTATGCCTCTGTGTTTGTCCATGTGGGTCTGACTAATTGCTCTTGGAGACCCAGCTCCCAGGCTCCCAAAGTCAGGAAAAAACTGCCCCCTGTGAATGTCTGAGCTTTAGATAGTGTTGGTCCTTTAAAAGAATTGTACTGATTCTGAAATATCTTCACAGAGAGAGGAGGAGTCCTGTTCCCATGGAGATGCAGCCGTCCTGCTGTGCCATATGTCAGGACATCCTGAATGATCCGGTCTCCACCAGCTGTGGACACTGGTTCTGCAGACAGTGTGTCACTTTATTCTGGGACCAGTCTGGTTCACAAGGAGAGTCGTACTGTCCCCAGTGTGGAAAAAGACCCAGAATAGGAGCTGGACCTCAGACAGCCCATCAGATCACTTACCGAAGTAAGACTGTTCAACAATCAGCTGATGTGTCTGAAAAACGACTGGTGGTTGTACTGAGAGATAATTGTTGTGTTAAAGAACTTTGTATGTATACTTGGTGCATTTGCTCCTTCATCTTAGTAGCTATGTAGTGGACTTCCTGTTGACCGGTCTTGAAAAAGCAGGAAGGCGGATGTCAGGGTTATTGATGTGGAGCAGAACATCATCAGCGTATAATGTTAGTTTATGTTCCCACTTATCAGCACAGTTTCCCGTATGTTTCAGTCTTCTCTTGTTTCTTGTTCCAGAAGTCCTTGACCAGTTACCCTCCTGATCTGATCTCATGACAGTAACCCTCAGTTTATCTTCTCTTCTGTCGGTGAAAGGTGGTCTGCAGGAGGTCTTAGATGGACATAAGATCAGTCTGAAGCAGAGATGTGAACGTGTTACTGAAGGGTCGGATGAAAAAGGAGGAGGAACCCTCCTCAGTGAGATCTACACTGAGCTCTACATCACAGAGGGACAGAGCGAAGAGGTGAACAAGCAGCATGAGGTGAGGCAGCTCGAGGCCGCTTCCAAGATGGAGATCCTCCACGAGACTCCCATCAAGTGCCACGAAATCTTCAAAGTCTTACCCGACCAACAGAAAGTCATCAGGGTGGTTCTGACAAACGGCGTGGCTGGGGTTGGAAAAACCTTCTCAGTGCAGAAGTTCACTCTGGACTGGGCAGAGGGCTCTGAAAACCAAGACCTCAGTCTGGTGGTCCTGCTTTCCTTCAGGGAGCTGAACCTGATCAAAGACGAGCGCTACAGTCTCCTCAAGCTGCTCCATGTTTTCCATCCAACATTAGAGAAGCTGACAGCAGAGATGCTGGCTGTCTGTAAACTTCTGTTCATCTTTGACGGTCTGGACGAAAGCAGACTGTCTCTGGATTTCGACCACGTTGAGGTCGTGTCCGACGTCACACAGACCTCATCACTCAGCGTCCTGTTCATGAACCTCATTCAGGGGAATCTGCTTCCCTCAGCTCTGGTCTGGATCACTTCTCGACCTGCAGCGGCCAATCAGATCCCTCCTTCACATGTGGACAGGCTGACAGAAGTACGAGGCTTCACTGACGTCCAGAAGGAGGAGTACTTCAGGAGGAGGTTCAGGGATGAAGATGTGTCCAGCAGAATCATCTCACACATCAAGACCTCCAGGAGCCTCCACATCATGTGTCAGATCCCGGTCTTCTGCTGGATCACTGCGACAGTTCTGGAGCACATGATGAGCACAGATGAGCTGCCCAAGACCCTGACTGACATGTACTCACACTTCCTGCTGGTCCAGACTCAGAGGAAGAAGAAGAAGTATGCTGAGGGTCATGAGACCAGTCCTCAGGAGCTGATGGAAGCTGACGGAGAAGTTCTCCTGAAGCTGGGCAGGCTGGCGTTTGAACATCTGGAGAAAGGAAACATCATGTTCTACCAAGAAGACCTGGAGCGCTGTGGTCTGGATGTCACAGAGACCTCAGTGTACTCAGGAGTGTGTACTGAGATCTTCAAAGTGGAGAGTGTGATCTTCCAGAAAACAGTCTACTGCTTCGTCCATCTGAGCGTTCAGGAGTTTCTGGCGGCGGTCTACATGTTTCGCTGTTTCACCAGCAGAAACTCAGACGTACTCAATGATTTTCTCAAAGAGGGAGAACGCAGCTTGGACGAGAACTCCTCTTTAGATGACTTTCTGGGGGCCATCATGAGCCGATCTTTTAAAAGTAAGAATGGTCACCTGGACCTGTGCGTTCGCTTCCTCCATGGCCTCTCTGTGACAACCAACCAGAGACTCTTAGGAGGTCTTCTGGGTCACGCTGACAACAGTCCAGAGATGATCCAAAGAGTCACCGACAACCTGAAGGAGGTGAAAGTTGAAAGGATCTCTCCTGAGAGAAGCATCAACATCTTCTACTGTCTGACGGAAATGAACGATTACTCGGTGAATCAGAATATCGAAGCATACCTGAAGTCGGACGACCGATCGAAACAGGACATCTCTGATTTCTACTGCTCCGCTCTGGCCTACATGCTGCAGATATCAGAGGAGGTTCTGGATGAGTTAAACCTGGAGAAGTATAAGACATCAGACCGGGGACGACGGAGACTGATTCCAGCTGTGAGGAACTGCAGGAAGGCTCTGTAAGTCCGGATGTGATGGTGGAGAACAAGTGAAGTTTCAGGGTCGGGTCATGACAGCAGTGATCACCTGTTCTGTCATGTTTTTGTCTCGACAGTCTTTACTGTCATGGACTGACAGAAAGTCACTGTGAAATTGTGGCCTCAGCCCTGAAGTCCAACCCCTCCCATCTAAGAGTGCTGGACCTGACCTTCAACAAGCTGTCTGACCAAGGAGTGAAACTGCTGGCTGCAGGACTTGAGAGCCCACATTGTCGGCTGGAGACTCTCATGTAAGTTCAGTGTGTCTGTCTTGTTTAGACACCTTTGAAATTTTCAGGATTTACCTGATCACAGGTCTGAAGTGATGTACTTGCTTTAAATGTTGTCATGTTTTTCAGCTTTGCTTCTCTGGCCTCAGCCCTGAAGTCTACATCCTCGTATGTGAGAGACAGAAAATTGGCTTTCAGACTTCAGAATCAAAAATCCGCCAAAAATAGTGTCAGAAAAGAAACCTCTGGATCAATCAACCTTGTCTGTGTGATTCTATGTGATGAGTGGGAGTATTTGAATGGGAGGCCAAATACGGTTTCTGTAACACTATTAGTAATCAATCAGATCTTGATTTGTGTTCAGTGACTTTTTCTACGCTCCAAAAATCAAAAACAAGCAAACGATCCAACTTTTTGTATTTGACATCCTTTATACAGACTGAAGAGCTGCCAACTATCAAAGACAAGCTGTGCTTCTCTGGCCTCAGCTCTGACATCCAACCCCTCCCACCTGAGGAAGCTGGACCTGGATGGGAACGTGCTGCAGGATTCAGGATTGGGGCTGCTGTGTGGTTTTCTGGAGAGTCCACACTGTTCACTGCAGACTCTGGGGTCAGAAACTGTTTCTCTTCAGTTTTGGCTCTGACTTCCTGTTTTATTTTGTAGCTTTTCCTCTTGTTAATCAATGTCTTGTGTCCTTCCTGTCTGTGAGCATTTCTTTTAGCTTTTTGTTTTTAACACATCATTTTTTATTTTCTACAGATTAAAGAGTTGTGATTTGTCTGAGATCGGGTGTGCTTCTCTGGCCTCCGCTCTGAAGGCCAATCCATCCCACCTGACAGAGCTGGACCTGAGCTTTAATGAAGTGCAGGATTCAGGAGTGAAGCTGCTATGTGGTTTTCTGGAGAATCCAGACTGCAAAGTGGAGACTTTGATGTCAGAAACCATTGTTGTTGTTGTTTTTTTTACTGTACTGAGATGAATGTTGTGTTGACGATTAATCTTCTCCAGCAAGTTATGCAGATAGTTGATTCTGATGCAGGAGAAGCACAGAGTGATTGGGTGGTGTTTCCTCTGAGACTATGATTGATCTTCTGGTTGGTCACAGTCTGTGTATCTTGTAAATTTGAATGACATCATGTTTCCTTCACTCAGACTGATTCGCTGCAGGATTACAAAGACCGGCTGTGCTTCTCTGGCCTCCGCTCTGAAAGTCAACCCCTCCCACCTGGAGCATCTGGACCTGAGCTACAGCGGGCTGCAGGAGTCAGATGTGGAGCTGCTGTCTGAGCTCCAGAAGAATCCAGACTGCAAACTGGAGACTCTGACGTCAGTACAGCGTTCAGGTTACAGTTTAACTCCAGATGTGTTGCGTCAGTGCCTGGAGGCCGGTGAAGGAACCTTCTGTCACCACATTAATGACTCCTGCTCTCTGTCCTCCTCTCTCCTCAGGTGGTGGGACCCATTTTTAGGTCAGAGTTAGAGATCAGAAAGGTGCTCCTCAGGATGAGCAGCATCACAGTATCTGGACTTTCTGCAAACACGCTGAGACTCCAGCACCTGCTCCACTTGGACCTGGACTTCATCCTCTGAGCCTGAAGTGATTCTTCTAGATCAGTTCTCCTCTGATCCTGTGTTGAGCCTTTAAAACGGCGTTGAAAGGAGACATATATGATATGAGAGATACCTCTAAATATCTATATGACACAGAGGGACCAACTGTCATTGTTCATTTATTCCTCAGTCTTTATTTTGTCCCTCTGGTGCCACCATAGTATCTTAACATGATTCACAGTTCAGTAAAATCTGTGTTTCTCTCTCTGGTGTTTCAGAAAACCCTTATTTAGCCTCTGTCTCTTTAAGGCTCACTGCTCCACAAACCTCCTTCACTCTGATTGGCCAGCCTTCTGAAGGTTTAGTTACTATACTATATAATAAGTGATACTAACACACATGTACAGGAGTTATTAGCTGTGATGATGTCTGTATTTTTTATTCATTGTCCGTCTTCTTGTTGTGTTTTTAAAACGTGTTTTTATTTTGAAATTTAATCGACACAAATAAAAATAAATCATCTGTCGGTGCACTGACCTCTTTGTTTTCAATATTTGAAAAACATGTTCAAGTGGAAAACAAACATTTGTCAGAGTCTTAAAGGTCTTTTTATGTATTTATTTGAGTATTAGAAATAAAGAAACTCTCCTCTTAAAGTGGCAGAGTTCATAGATCTGTTTATGGGTCATTCAGTTCTCTCTGATAGCAGTATTCCCCTTTGAGGTGTCCATGGCCATGGCCTATCTGTGACAACCAACCAGAGACTCTTTGGAGGTCTGCTGGGTCACGCTGACAACAACCCAAAAGTCATCCTGAAAGTCTCCAACAACCTGAAGGAGATGAAGAGTCAGAACGTCTCTCCTGACAGAAGCATCAACGTTGAGGAAGTCCTTGAAGAGCTGGACCTGAATGAGTACAAGACCACATGGCCTGGATGATGGAGGCTGGTTGCAGCTGTGAGGAACTGCAGGAAGACTCTGTAAGTCCAGATTCATTTTCTAGTCTCTACATGTTCCGGTCTTTTCCCTCACCATGAGCTGCAGGTGATGACCAGAACCTTTCTCCAAGGTGGTCTCTCATTCCTGATTTCAGATTTCGTGACTGTCGACTGACAGAAACTCACGCTGATACAGTAGCCTCGGCTCCCGGTGAGGGATCTGGATCTGACACAAAACCATCTGCAGGACTCAGGAGTGCTGGTGCTGTAAGGTGGTCTTGAGAGTCCAAACTGTCGACTGGAGACTTTAAAGTTAGTTTGCAGTCACTTTTTTCCATGAGTCACTTTTTCAGAGATGGAAGAGATTTGTTCTCACTTTTTTATACTTTTCTTCAGGCTGTGTCGCTGCAGTTTGTCTGATGCCAGCTGTGCTTCTCTGGCCTTGGCCCTGAAGTCCAACCCCTCCCATCTGAGAGAGCTGGATATTAGAGGACTCAAGCTGGAGTATTCAGGAGCCAAGCCACTGTGGGACCTGGAGCAGAGTCCGGACTGCAGGCTGGAGATTCTGAGGTCAGTTTATGTTGATAAAAAATGGGGAAGCCGGAAACACCCCCCCTTTAAAAGCTCTCTGTCCTCTTCTCTCATCGGATGGGGGAGCTAACTTCTGAGACTGATCTCAAGAGCCATGCTGCTCCGAGGCTTTAACAGCTCAGCTCCTCCCAACCAGCGTTACCTCACCACAACGAATCAAAATAAGATTTGTTTTTACTCAAACTGAATCAACTCATCACCTGTTACCAGTTCAACAACTGATTTCCATCATAAACCCAGTAAGTCATGAATAAAGGAGCAGAATTCAAATAATCCAGCAATGACGTAGTTTTTCTTTTTTCACAAGACTTGCTGTTATATTGATGTCATAGCATAAGGATTAAAGTGTGGGCCTCAAATACCAAGGTCTGCCACTCCAAATAGGCCTCAAGAGGGCTGGCCAATAAGAGGGAAGGTGTGAGCCTTAAAGAGACAGCAGCTAAAATGAAATGTTTCAAACAGAGGCTGAAATACAGGTTTTCTAAAAAAAAAAAAAAATTTTTAATTGGGCAATATAAGCAGAAATATTTAGTGTAGGGTTATGAACGGTTGTGATTTTTCATATCTCAATCACATGTTCACATTAAACAGACCTCAGCTTTTGAGTCGGCCTCATCGTCAAATTCTGTGTTGTGGAGTTCCTCAGGGCTCTACTCTAGATCCTCTTTTATATTTTAAAAACTGCCATACTGAGTGAAATCTGGTTAATATACATATAAAAAAAGAGTCCTCCATGATTCAAATGCTCCTGAACACTGGGGGCACAGTAAAAAAGTGCATCAAAGAAGCAGTCAGAGTCGGAGTTATGCTTCCATACGGTGATCAAAACACCAAAGAGTTTAATGCAAATAAAACCGATACAGTCGTGGCCGTGAAACGACCTCCTGCACAAAAATGCAACCAGAGAGAGAAAAAAGAAAACAAAAAACATTTCAGGTACTTCATGTTTCAAACAATGACAGGCTACCCAACATCACTGAGCTGAAGATCTGAAGATGAGCATGATATTTATGTTTTTTTTATATATTTTTTTTTTACATCAAAATACAAAACTGTGCATCTCTCAATAAAGCATCAACATCAACAACATCCAGATAATAACGTGAGGCTGAATATGTCCAGACGGAGCGGCTTCTTCCCCGAATCAGGCTCCAAAAATAAAAACTAACATCTGAAGTTTAACGTTTTTGGGGACTTTTATCTTCTTCAGCAGGTAAAGCAACATCAGACATGCGCCAAACAGGTGTTATTTAAGCTTTTCAAAATAAAAGCTTCTCTTTTTCTGATTTTTTGGGACTTCCAGACAGAAAACTAGAATTCACTTTATTTTTCATCCTTTGAAATCAAACGACGCCAGAATTCAAAGGCTGGTCTTGAACTTTACGCGTCTCTGAATTGATGTCGCACATATTTATCTTCTCTTTAAGCTTCCCTGTTGATTCATTTCTCCAAATTTGTTCGTCTTTTTTCAGTTTGCTGGACAAAAATAGATTCTATGACCAAAGTTGATCAGCTGATCGACGATAATCCACCTGGGAGCCTCGACCTGTCAGATTTAGTTTCCTCCTGCTGACTCAAAGTTAAAAACTGAATCACAAGAAGCAGAAAAACCTCAGATCACAGAAGTTTAAGCACTTCCTGTCGCCTCCACTCATTCTCACAGTTTATTGGATGAGGCAACCACATGGTCCCGCCCCCTCAGCATCTCCTCCAATAAGATGTGAGAATGAGGACTGACATGTTCAGCAGAGGAGGTTCAGCCCTCCTCCTCCTCCTCCCTTTTCTCCTCTCACAGGCCAGAGGTTTAAGACTCGGGGCAGCAGGTCGACGAGGAGCGGAACGTGTGGTCCCTAAAGTAAGTGTGTGTGTGTGTGTGTGTGTGTGTGTGTGTGAGTGTGTGTGTGTGAGAGACAGTCTTTGGATGTAAACACAGAACAGCTGATGAACAAACACGTCCCTAAATGAAAATTTAATGTGATCTCTCGTCTTAAATTTCTGGCCTTTCTGACATGAAAATAAAAACAGAAGTCGCTGAAGTGAGAAAGCAGAAGGCAGAGCGAGCCGCGGTCCGGCGTCAAATAAACCAGGAAGTGCAGAAAACCATCGAAAAGAGCCGCGGCGGGGGGATTCAGAGGAGCGGGACTCGTGGTTAAAAGAAAGAAAAGAAGCGGAGAGATTTTCCACGTCTGAGTTTGAAACCCAAACGTGTTCCTGGTCCATCTGAGCCGACGAGCTGCACACACACACACAGGACGCCGCAGACGCCCGTGATCATGTGCGCGGGCAGCTCAGAGACAGAGAGGATTGTGGGTAGGCACCGAGTCGGAGCTGTTGTAATGAAACAACTACCGCCGCTAACACGACAGCAGCCTTCGCCGCGCGGACCGGCAGCCGCTCCCGTTGGCAATCAGAGACAAACACGTTCGGCTACGTGAGCCCCCGTTTCCCCCGGTGACAAACAGGAAGCTGGAGCGGCGGGGGTGGGCGGGGCTTCAATGAAATGTGGCGGCAGCAGGCTGGATGAGACGTGTTTGAGAGGCGGGGGCAGAGACGGGGGGCAGTGAACGATGCTATTGGTCCTTTTTCTCTGATTCTGAGGATTCTTCTTTAGGCCCCGCCTCCTCAGGTGGAGACTCTTCGTACCTGCAGAGGAGAGAGAGAGAGAAAGAAGCTGGGTTCACTCTTCCAGGATGACCAAAACTAAAACTGGATTCGCCCCAAACTTTTTGGATGAACTTTCAAAATAAAAGCTTCATTATTTGTGGTTTGTTTGGAGGAAGTTTTATTTTGGAAACGGGTGCCTCACGGTCCAGGTTTGATTACCTGTCTGGGTGTGACAGGAAGGAGAGAGTAAAGAGAAAGTGGGAGGGGCCTCTACATAGACATGGGCTGTAAGTGACGGCGGCGGGGGGAGGAGCCTGTCGACCTAGAGACGGCGTCCATGGAGCTCGCCAGGCTGGCGGGCGAGCCGCTGACGGTGGGGAAGGAGGTGAGCCTGGGAGAGCCAGGGAGGAGCTCCTCTGATGACTCGAAGCTAACCACGGGGGAGACGAGGGGGAGGAGGGGAGGATGAGGAGGAGAAGAAGAGTGGAATAAATGACGGAAAACAAGGGAGAGAGAGAGAGGACGAAGAAAAAAGAGAGAGAGAGAGAGAGAGAGAGAGAGAGGGTGTAAGTTTATAAACTCTAAAATCTGCTGAAGGCTACAGATCAAAGCAGGAAGAAGGAGAGACATCATTTCAAGCTCCTCACACGCTTCTCTGGGAGCAGAGTTAGGATGGAGAGAGAGGAAGGGAAGGAGAGGGGGGAGGAGCCAGAGAGGTGAGGAATAATAAAAACTGAAACAAAGCTGAAAGATGAGAGTAAGGGAAGGAGGTGACGAGGCTCAGAGGAGGAGGAGCTGCTCCTAAAACATCCTGATGCAAAGGTTTGACGTTTCGCCGTTTCAAACTCTCCTCGATAACTTCTGGAGCTCAATCGCGGCTCCATCTCCCCCGTCTTCATGCTTCAGACGGGGAGCGCTCAGTCAGCTGTTTCTCCGCTCTGAGCTGTTGGGGCTTTGACTCTAGAGCTCGTCTCCTTTCAAGAGTCAACAGATCCATCAGCAGTAAAATAAAGAACCATCAAAACCAGCACAGGCTGGATATCCTCCATGCTAACAGGCTAACATGCTAACTGCAGTGAAAGGCCTTTGCTGTCGTCTTACTGCCCTCTGCTGGTCTGGTGCCGTGTCGGGTCTTCACCCCCACGGCCAGACAAACAGATTTGTCGCTCACTCTGGACGTGAGGCGTTTAACCCTCCAGGTGTCAATCAGGTGTGACATCATCAGCTGACTGTGAGGACGTGAACTCACCTGAACATCTCCGTGAGCTCCCCTTTGAACAGCGCTACGATGACGGGGAAGCCGACGCAGGCCGGGACCAGGTAGAGGAGAGCGGGCTGAGGACAGAGAGAGAGAGATTAAGATCAGATCTCTCAGGGATCTGCCTGTGACCTTTGACCTCTGTATCTGGTACCTGTGCGTGTTTGAAGGTGTGCATGACGAAGATGGTGAGGCCCAGTCCGAAGATGTAGGCCAAGAAGCTGGAGTAGAAGTACGTCCTGCTGTTCTTCTTTAAGCTGCACACAGGAAGGACGAGCGTCAGGGTCAACTCCAGCAAACACTCAGGGAGGAAGAGGAGAGCGAAGAGACCGGGCCTTACCTGACGTCGAAGCGCAGCAGCAGAGCGATGAAGATCCCGGGGATGACGATGTCACCCAGACCCAGCATGGCGAAGTTACTGGCCCCCAGACCTTTTTCCAACAGGTCCTGAGGAAAGACCACTGAGAGAGAGAGAGAGAGAGAGAGAGAGAGAGAGAGAGAGAGAGAGAGAGAGAGAGAGAGAGAGAGAGAGAGAGAGAGAGGGGGGGGGGGGGGGGGGTTAAAATCACACAAATAACCTCTCTGAGGGGGGACTCACAGATCTCACACACTCACGTTTGATTGGTGCTTCGAATGACTTCGCCACGGTTACCATGACGTTGGTGCCGAACACCTGCAGAGAGGAAAGGGTTAAACAGAGCGGCTGATGAAGGTGTGTTCAGGTGCTGCAGGAGATTAAAGCGCCCGTGTATGTGTGTGTGTGTGTGTGTGTGTGTTTCTCACCCAGAAGACGTCGTAGACGAACAGCCCCCCCAGCAGGATGCAGCCGGTGCTGACGTTGTTCAGGTGCAGCAGCTCCACGCCGTTCAGCGCAAACGCCAAACCGAAGAGGTTATTGGCTATCCAGTGCTGTGATGTCACAGAAACACAGGCAGGTTATTGGCTGTTGGAGGCTTGTGATGTGGTCTGAGCTGGGTCAGGCGTTACCTTTTTGAGCAGGTACCAGACTCCCACCACGGTGCTGATGAGCAGACACACCAGGTTCTTGGTGTCGAACTCGTAGTTCACGATTTCTGCAGAGACGGAGACACGGGTTAGACCACATTCTGATTCCCTCTCTGACTCTCAGGAGTCCAGACTCGGGTCTCTCACCTTCTTTGGACTCCCCGGATCCCTGCGTGAACAGCAGCTGGTACTGTTTGTTTGGGAAGGAGGCGGGGAAGATCCTGGACATCAGAGGACTGAGGGACAGAAACCACATTCAGATCATGGCAGGGTTTAGCGTTTGATTCCTGCTCGCCTTCACAGCCACTGAGCGCGTGCGCTTACCTCATGGTGTGAGACAGAGCCAGGACGCCCAGACCGAAGAAGTAGACGGAGAGCAGCAGGTTGATGTACTCCTGAGAAAACACCTGCAGCAGAAACACGACCCGGCGTTAAACAGAGAGAGAGAGAGATTCATCCTCTGTGTGTGTGTGTGTGTGTGTGTGTGTGTGTGTGTGAGTGTGTGGAGCCCCTGCAGGAGCGCAGAGGAGACCCTGTACCTTGAAGAAGAGGTAGAGTCCAAACAGAGTACAGCTGGCGATGATGGGGAACCGAGCGGCGTCCCGTCCGGTGATGGTCTCTGGCATGTCTGATGCATTCTGGGAGGAAACAAACGTTCACAGTTAATGGTTATCGGGTGAATCGCTTTGTGGTAAAGAGTATTTTTAAAAAAGTGAAGTGGCTTGAATGTTTCCAGGTGTCTGACTAAATGTTTCTGAGTTCTGGACAAAACGAGACATCGTGAGGATCCACATTTTAAACACCTTCCAGCTTCGGCCGTCACTTCTGACATTTACAAACCGAGAAGAAGACGAAGATTCATCAACATTCCAGCTGCAGCCCTGGAAAGATTTTTCTACTCTAACCCTCAGAGGTCGGAGCGGTAGCTTTGTTTACGGTACGATGTAGAGACGCAGCTTTCTGTTTGTTTCCGTTTGTGTCTTTCAGAGACGACCTGGACGTCGTCCCTCTCATCAAAACAAAGTCAATCAGTTGTGATTTATTGATCAATTTTATTAAAAAAATGAATATTACTGCGAGCTGAAGATGCTAACAGAAGGCTGCCATCTTTGTTTTGGGCAGACGACCAATCATTGGCTGATGGTGGATTGGCTGGTCTCAGGACACGCTTTTTAGATTATTTTAATAATTAATTATTCAGGTCCAAGGGCTCCCCCGTGTGGAAAATGTTGGTATTACAATACTTTTTTTTTGTTTTAAAGCAACACAAAGAAAAAGTCCGAATCACGTGTAAAAGCCCAAATGATGCAAACTCGTCTGACTTTGCAGCACGTTTCAGGACGTTCACACGTGTTCATGAATCTGCAGCTCTCTCTCTCTCTTTGTCTCTCTCTCTCTCCAAACAGAAGCTGGTCCGTCGGTCCGTTAAAGCGTCAGTTTGACTTCCTTGTGTGTTTTTCTCCTCCTACGCTCAGCTCTGACCTGCTGCTGTGACCGAAGACTCAGTGAGACTGAGACGCGGCGTCCCTGAGAGAGTCACCTCCTTCTATATTCTCTTCCATCGACTCCTCGGGGACAGGAAGTGGGACAGAGAGAGAGGGGGAGGATGACTGGAGAGGACAGAGGAGGTGAGGACAGAGGGAAGGAAAGGAGGAGGGTTCTTGTTTGGCTCTGCCTCTAAGGAACCACTCGATTGTTTTAGAAGTTTGTTTGTTTTGTTTTTTAAAGAAAGAGGAAGTGAAGAAAATCAGTTTAAAGTCTGAAATAATCCCAGCTGTGAATGCTGATCAGCCTGAGATGTTTTAAAGAATCAAATATTAAAAATATTCAGCTGAAGCTTCTTAGAGGTGACTTCTCTTTTGCGATCCTTGGTTTCAAGACTAAAACAAAGTTTACCACATCCTCAGGCTTCTGGAAGCTCTGAATGTCTTTTTTTAAAAGCTTCAGATGTTGCTCGAAGACATTTCAAGACTATCTGAGAAGGATGACGACATCACATGACAGCAAGTTTACAAAAATGAGATCTACAAGATTCAAGCCTCTTAAACCCAACGTTGAGGGTCCCTGATTTCAAAAACTTGGTCACAAAAACACAGAGGAGATGTTTTTACTTTTGGATTTCAGAAATAAAGATCAGAGTCTCAACTTCAGAATCAGGAAAGAATATCTAAAAAATGAAGGATGCAGATTTTAAATTCTGATTTCTTTTGACTCTGTTTAAGAAATGAAAAGAAGACTTCTGCCTCTAATGTTTGTCGACGCACGTGAAGCTGTAATCGACCATGAATAACGCTCAGCTGCAGCTCATCCTGACTTTCGAAGCTGCAGATTCACAGTTTCTCACATTCAGACAGGATTGTAAAAGTAGCAGCTCTCATACTCACTCTGTACCCAGAATCGTAATCATTTTCTCCGAGCTCCTACAGACAGACAGACGGACAGACAGACAGAATGGATGGACAGACAGGTGAGCACAGACAGACAGACAGACAGACAGACAGACAGACAGACAGGAGACAAACAGACAGGGAGAGAGAGGGATCAGATTCAGAGGAGGAAGACTGAAAGCACAGCGATAAATCAAATCATCAGTAATAAACTCAGAGAGGATCACAGGTTTGAAGTTATTTATGATCAGTGATTCAGGAGGAGGAAGAGGTGGGGAGAGGAAGAGGTGGAGAGAGGAAGAGGAGGAGAAGGAGAGAGGAAGAGGTGGGGAGAGGAAGAGGTGGAGAGAGGAACAGGAGGAGGAGAAGAGAGGAAAAGAGAGGAAGAGGAGGAGAGAGGAGAGAGGAAAAGAGAGGAAGAGGAGGAGAGAGGAAGAGGAGGAGAGATGAAGAGGAAGAGAGAGGAGAAGAGAGGAAGAGGAGGAAAGAGGAAGAGGAGGAGAGAGGAAGAGGAGGAGAGAGAAAGAGGAGGAGAGAGGAGGAGAGAGGAAGAGGAGGAGTGGAGAGGAAGAGGAGAGAGGAAGAGGAAGAGGGAAGAGAGGGAAGACAAGGAGACAGGAAGAGGAGGAGGAGGAGAGAGGGAAGACAAGGAGAGAGGAAGAGGGGGAGAGAGGAAGAGGAGGAGAGAGGAAGAGGACATGTAAAAGATTCAGGAGGAGCAGGACTCTCACAGCCACACCTGAAAAAACACCTGTTTCTGTCATGTTAAGCTTCTGAGCTCCTTTGTCCCTGCAGGCCACCGTACCCCCCTCTCTCTTCTTCTCTGCTGCTTCTCCGGGTCAGATGTCGTGTTTTATCACTAAAGTTTTAACCCCACATTTATTTTCCAGATTGTTCTGTTGAATTTTTGGCTCGTCAAATGTCTGGAGAGACTCCAGGAGATTTATTTGGACGTAGTCTTTTGTCCACAACTCAACGACATTCAGTTTACGAAGTGAAATAAAACCAGAGGAAGAACACATGAACTCCGTTTACACACACACACACGTCAACAACACTTTTCAGTCTGACCAATTTTAAATCTTAATCCACTCCAGCCGACCAACATTTCATCCATTTGAGCCTCGTTTGTCTGGAAAGAAGCGGCTTATGATGCAATAATTAAAGAAAGATTTACAGTTACATCTAAACGCATCAGAGCATCATGAAAAGTTTGATTTTCCCCTGAAATCCAGAGTCTCAGATTATCAAATCATTTCCTAAGATCGATCAAAAAGGGTTTAAAACACACAAACGTCCAAATTTAGAGAAGAACGTTTATTTATAAGCAGGAAATATTTGGTAAGAGCTCCTTTAGCATTAATTACTGCATCAGTGCTGTGTGTCCTGGAGGAGATCAGTCTGCTCAGGTGTGATCTAAGCTCAGGTTGTTTTGCTAGCTGCCTTCAGCTCGTCTGTCAGCAGTTTCTTCCTCTCAGAAAACATCCCACAGATTCTCCACAAGTTCAGGTCAAGTTCTTCAGCTGGCCAATCAAGAGCAGTAATATCACAGCCAGTCAACCAATCAGGAGTGATTTTGGCGCTGTGGGCAGGAGCAAAGTCCCGCTGGAAATGAGATCAGCATCTCCTACTGACTGTGCAAAGTTGATTTAGACAAGTTAGAGATCATAAAGGAGCGGAAAAGATCTTTATACTCTAGTTTTTTTTCTTTACCTTCTGCGCTGTTAAAAACAATAAAAAAAACACATGACAGTACAGTTTTAAGATGAGATAACAGTCACATGATCTATTTAATTGTTTATTATTAAAAAATTATTCATATATTTGAAAATTCAGGCTCAGTCCTTTCCTAAAGTAGATTATTTTCACTTTCTTGAATGGATACTGGACAATTTATAGCAGCATCTGTTTAGCAGCATCTGGATATTAGCAGATCTATTTTTATTTCTGTTAATACTGCAGCTGGTAAAGGTGGAGCTAATGTATATTTTAAAACAAAATAAATAATAAAATGTTAGATTTTTTAAGTGCAGTGGAATAAAAATATCAGGTAACACAGATTTAAAGTCTTTAAGTGAAGCTCAATGAAAAGGTTCTTCAGTGGGCTGTTTGCATCTCCTCCACGCTGCACAGAGGATGTGGGAGCTTACTGTTACCTACTCTTGACACAAACACGCATGTGCACCAAAAACCCCAAAGTGCGGGCGAATAGTCCCTGTAGTACACGTCACTGTCTAACACACCTGCTGTTCAGCGTTCACTGGAACCTCTTCAATCATCGGTTTAATCACAACAAATACACTGTTAGGAGATATTAAACCCTGTTTTAACTTACACTGGATAATTTTATTTTTTATATATATTTCTGTTGTTTAGTCATTATTTTGAACCTTTCCTCTGGTTAACAAGTGGCCCAGTCAGAGGTCCAGGTAGAAGTAGGACAGCAAGTAAACAGTTGGCAGAGGAGTGTAAACAAAGGAGGCGACATGTCAACACATGATGCCATCTCTGAACCAACCACCGACAGAGAAGATATGAAGAAATATCACCAGGAAACTCAAACCAAAAGGCCCCGAAACCACGCAGGATGCGCCTGAAACGTGAACAACGAGTTCAGGTAAAGGCTAACAGAGATGCTAATTTAGGCTGAGAATAACCGTTTACATACAAACAGCTGTGAGGACAGTTTTTCGTCTTTTTCAGCGCTCTTTGGTGATTTTTTATAAACGCTGTAACATTTTAAAGATTTATTTCAGTGCAGAGTTATCCTGTTGGAGTGTCTAAGCTGTTAAATGTGACTCATGGTGTTATTAAGTCGGTGAGAATCACCTGAAGAGCTGTTAGCTGACGGTTAGCTGACGCAGCTAACCGGTGGATGCTAACTGAACCCAGACTGAAGTGGACCCACTTAAAGAGGACTTTAAAGGACAGGTACCTTAGATTTGGAGCAGCTCACGGACCGAATAGCTCCGAAAAAGATGGGTAACAACGCCATGAAGACCAGACTCCCGTATGCCAGCGCTGTGCCCTCCGGGGTGGCCACGAATTTAGCCGTAGCGTTGATCGCCTCGGTCCCGTTGGAGTCCGTAGCGTTCAGGGCTTCCAGGACGGCAGCGGCGGCGGCCTCCGGGGCCGAAGCCGGGACCTGATCAGCCTGGGACATAGTTACTCAGAGAGGGGCTTCAGGGGACCGCGGGCAGTGCTGGAGCTGTGACGGAGGCTGACAGACAGTGGAAGCTGGAGCTGAGTGTTTCTCATTCATCTACAACAAACAGTCAGTAACCGCTGCTGCAGCCGGAGATCAGTAAGGCCACGTTACCTTAAGCAAAGAGAGGCGAAGAGGAGACTGGGAAGAGGTCTCACTCCGCTGCTGTTTCAGGGAACCATCAATTTTCAACGGATTCAATACGAAATACTAAATATTTCAGACATTTATTAAAAAACTTGGAACAAGTAAGAACATATTGAGAGGAGCTTTTGCTAAAAGTTGCAGTTCTTCGGGATTCTGCTTACACACCATGTCGCATACACACCAAAAATAAATAAATAAATAAATAAATAAATAAATAAATAAATAAGTCTGAATTGTTTGTTATTTATTTATTTATTATTATTATTATCAGCACACACTGTACTGGGGTGGAATTTTTTTCTAACTCGGTGGTTTAGAAGATATTAAGATCGAGAGTTTTAACAATCAGACTCTATAGACTATACGTCCATATTATACAGTCTATGGGAAGTAATGAAGAATAAAACATCAATGAGATAAAGGACTAAAGTGGAATCCATTAACCTTTCTCGGAACATAGACAGCCCATGCAGATCTAAAAAGTCATGATTCAACACTTTTTCATTTTTATCAGTTTTTGTGACAAGTTAGATAAAGCATTTTTACTTCTTTATGAAACGTATTAAAGCTAACAATAGCAAACAACCGTCTACTGGTTCAATTTTTAGATCGTCAGGAAAATATCTTATTGTCTCAGAAAAACAGGCTTGGTTTTCTCAGAATATTACAAAAAAAAAAAAGTTGAAATCCTGAAAAACAATTTAAATTGAGTCATTATCTTGAGAAGACTGGGAAAATAAAACTCAATCAAGACACCTCAGGGGGGCAGGAATGAAAATATGTCTAATAAGTACGACCCCCCACTTATTCAACAGATGGATTTGGATTAATGGACCCGTACTTTAACAACAATTGAGTATCAAACAATGATACATTTTTTTAAAATTTTATTTTATTGTTCTGAAACCAACTGTTTTCCCCCGTTTTACACTGTGATACATCTTTCTAATCATAAACGATCTCTGTTGTGAGGACGCATCGTGTCTTCTTCTGTGGTGGAACAAGTTGTTCTTTGGACACATGTTGTTCTAGAGTCACAGCGTCTCCTGCAGGGAAACAAAGAGAGAAGAGCTCATGTTGAAGAGGCCACTTTAAAACATTTCAGTAGGTAATGTTTTAAACAGACATTCTGACAGAGATTGAAGGTCAGCTTCTTCTGTTCTGTGTTTGGGTTACAGCTCTTTGTCTCCGGCGTCATGTAGAAATAATAACCGTTCTGTGCCTCTGATCAGTCTGACGCCTTCCATTCCATCCCTTTCTGCTTCACTGAGTTCTGCTGTTCTTGATCTAACATCTGTCGTTAATCCAATTAGAATCTAGTACGTCACACAGGACAGTAAAGTATTTTACAGCCACTGTTTCCGGTTTAAATTTTACATTTTTAACTGTAAAGAGAAACAACAGAGTGGCAGCATATTCAAGAGAGAAAGACAACGTGTTTGGAAAAGGTCACCCCCCCCCCCCCCCTCCTGTTAAAATTAATTAGTTATAATTAAAGAAGCTCTGAGGACATTCTGGGAAAGCTATTGTTTCTCTGGGACCTCAACAATCAGAGCTAACGTAACCTCACTCTTCATTTTACTGACAGACTCTCAGGTTTGATCAGATCACTGCAGAATAACTGCTGTGGGTGGGCTGGAATGAACATTATCAGCCTGTGTTTTAGCCTTTAGCTTGTGTTTTAGCCTTTAGCTTGTGGTTTAGCCTTTAGCTTGTGTTTAGCCTTTAGCTTGTGTTTTAGCCTTTAGCTTGTGTTTTAGCCTTTAACTTGTGGTTTAGCCTTTAGCTTGTGGTTTAGCCTTTAGCTTGTGGTTTAGCCTTTAGCTTGTGGTTTAGCCTTTAACTTGTGGTTTAGCCATATTGTGGTTTAGCCTTCAGCTTGTTTGTTAGCCTTTGGCTAGTGGTTGAGCTTTTAGCCTGTGTTTTAGCCTTTAGCTCATGTTTTAGCCTTTAGCCTGTGCTCTATCTCTCTCCTGTTTATCTTTCTTCTTCTCTTCTGTCCTTTTTCTACTAATTTAATCACAGAAATCATTTTCAGCTGAGAAAAACACAGACGTCTCTGCTAAACTTTGTTAGCCGGCGTGGTGTTGTCGTAGAGACTTCAATGTGCTGTAAATCAATCTGTTTTGATCTGAATATCATTTATCAATAACCTGTATTGGTGCTGATAATCTGATTTGAAGTTGTGGATCAGGATCAGGCAGAGATCTAGAAGAGAGACTTTTTCAGGATCACTCAGGAAGTCCTCACAGGAACTTGAAGTTCTGAATCATGTCGTTAATACACAAAATAGAGAAAAAATAATTTACGGAAATTTCAGGAATCATTCAGTGACATCTTTAACATTTTTATTTCAACATACAAAACATTACTGACTGTTATAAACATAAAGACATTAAAAAAAAAAAAAAACACTTCTGACATTAATTATTTACATCACTGTATGTACAGAGTGACACAACAAACAAAGTCAGACAAAAGATGATTAAAAAACATTATTACACTTATTTACCTGCTCCAACACTCATTAAATTCAAAAATGTTGAATTAAAATTCAATCTACAGTTTGAACATTTATTTAGAGCGTGTTTAAAAGTCAACATGGACAAAATTCATCGCTCTACTCTTCTCTCCGAAAGCTGGAGAACCTAAAAAGGACGTCATCATTTGGAAAACTTTGTATATCTCGGCTGAAGAATAAAGAAAAATAAAACATTTGGCTTCATCGTATGAAAATCTTTGGTGTAAAACCTCTGCTCACCTGTTGGACACTTTCTGAGGAAGTTTTGTCAAATGTCCAGAAATCGACCACAGTAAAAATCTCTCTCAGTGCAGACGTGCCCGAAACAGAGCTGTAAATGTTACATTAGGATGAATTTTTTGGCTTTAGGTGACCTGTATTTTATTTTGAAGGGGAAAACTAGAAGAACAGTGAGCAAACATGTGCTGAGATGAGGAATGTGAAGCCTCTTGTGAATTTATATTTAAAAAAGGTTTGACAAAACCTGTACTGGAGGCTGCAGAGAGAAACCCCGTCTGCAGCCGTCCAAGAAGCCGATCGTTACAGCAGAAAAAAAAACGTTAACAGCCTCGTTTCTTTATCAGCACACACTGAACACAGGAGGAGTTAATATAACCAGGTATTTATGAAGATATTAGACGGACATATTCTGCCCATATAAGGGCATAGCTGACTTAACTCTAACAGCAGAGTGAGAACGTATCAGTGAAACACTTCGCTTTGTGAGAACAGGAGGGTTTCTATCTCTCAGTGAGTCATGATGGGAGCGTTGTTTACGTGGTGCCTTTGGGATTCATTCCTCGTCAGCAGTCTGTAGTTTTTGTCTTTATTTAGAAAACCATTTGTGTTCCTGCACGTGAACATATTTACGTATTTAGAGGTATATTTTCTACGTCACGTTGATCAGATCCTGGTTCAGTGAAAGAGGGAAATGAAAGGTGCTGCTGTAACTCTTGAAGTCTGTCCTGTTTCGTGTCCTCTCTCGTCTTTCTGTTCACCTGTCAGTCCATCACTTTGCTTTTCATGTAAACTCTACTTTCTATGCACCTGCGACAAGGTAACAGTTAAATAAAGATTTATGAATATCTAATAAAATGTGTTGATAATAAGGGGGGAAAAAACTGGAACTTTTTGATCAGAATCTAAAAACAAGTTTAAAAAAAATGGTAAAAAAAAAAAAAAAAAAAAAAAACAGGAGACGGACAAATTCATCTTCCAGAAAACTCCGAGGGATCAGGGTTCTGATGTACCGGTGAACAGACTCAACTCAACGATCACAGAGCGGACAGGAAGGATTGGATCACCATGCAGAGGCTGAGCAGTATCAAAGGGGGCGTGACCTGAAGGAGGGGGGCGGAGCTCTTCAGTTTCACCTCCACGGGGTAACTTTCGCTCATTTCTTGCACCTGGAAGACAGAAGCAACAGAGCACAGAGTCGGATTACAAGAAGAGCCGACAGGTTCTGGAGGATGAGCGCCTACGTACGTACGTACGTACCTTACTGTGAGAGATCTTAAACTCTTTGCCAAAGTTAAAGACCTTCGCAGAGAACGGACTGATCCCCTTCAGGAAGGACTTTCCATGAACCACGATCCTGAACAAAAAAAGTCGTAAAGCATTGTGCCAAAATACACAACTAATTATTACTCTCTCACTGACACACACACACACACACACACACACACACCTGTCATAAGGACAGCTGGTGTCCTCGTTGACGGTCGTGTCCACTTTGTCCGAGATCAGCCAGGAAAACTTGGTCTGGAAGAGTCGGATCTTTTTCTTGTCGTGTTTGGTCATGTAGGCGCAGCCTGCGTGGAAATCTCCCAGGAACATCACGTTCTGCACACACACACACACACACACACACACACACAGAGTTATAGGAGGTTGTAGTCAGTGGTGCACGGGGAGGCCTGGTGTCGTCGTGCTTCCTCACCTGGTTGTCCCACTTCTTGCTGACTTCGGTGAAGACGTCGTAGAGCCGGTCGATCTCCTGCACCACCTTGTCGGGCGCCGTGTGCAGAGCGACTAAGATAAACTTCTTGATCGCTGTGAGAAAGAAGAGAACGGTGAGAGAGCCTGGTTCCTGCAGCGACCTGCTTCAGGTGTGTTTTCTGCCTCCTCTCACCTGTTTTCTCGCTCTGGAAGTAAACGGAGAACGGCTCCCTGACGAAGGAGTGTTTCTTCTGGTACTGATGCTGATCCAGCACGCGCACCGTGTCCGTCCTGTGAGGAGAGATTCACTCATGAGCCACAGAAGGAGCTTCAGCACTCACACCTGAAGAGGAGCCAGGTAGACGAGTCTCACCTGTAGATGAAGACGTACTGCTGCATGTCTGTCGGAGAAGTCCCCAGACTTTTACTGGACACTGACTTGTATTTGTATTGCTCATACCTAAGAGAGAGAGAGAGAGAGAGAGAGAGAGAGAGAGAGAGAGAGAGAGGATGACCAAACCACAGCAGACAGGAAACAGCTTCACACAGATGATCACCTGAACCTCCACCTGAGCTCAGCCTGAAAACCTTTAACGAAGCGTTAACGTTTTGTCTTTTGTAAGAAGGTCACATGTTCCTCTCTGGATCTTTAGTTTCTCAGGTGAGCATCAGGTAACAGGTAGAGGAGGTGTTTGATTTGGCGCAACAGTTGCATCCAGAATCAGAGCACTGCTTTAGACTTTAAGTCTGATCACAACAGAAGCAGAATTTTAATAATCAAATCCCTTTATCACGCATCGTTACGGACGTTTGAGATGATTTAAAGTTTAGATAATTCGATTAAAGACCGATTGATTCACTCATTTATTTTGTCCCTCTGGTGCCCCTGTAGTATCTTCACATGATTTACAGCTTATAAAAATCTCTGTTTTTCTCTGATTGGTGTATTGTTCCCCTTCACTCTGATTGGCCAGCCCTCTGGAGGCCTGTCGGGGGGAGGAGCTATGGGCAGACCTTGGTGTTTGAGGTCAGTTTGGAGATGTCCTACGGGCCACAAACTGAATTCGAATTTGCTTTGAAATTGTTTTTGACCAACTTGAAATTCTCTAAATTCCTTAAATTCATAAATACAAACTTCAGTTTCAGTTCAGCTGTTTTTTTTTCACCAGCGTTTTTTTCCTCTTTAATAACCTCTTTGACACAACACATCCTAACTGCTCTGATTCAGGTGATAAAGCAACATGCTTCTCATGCTACATGGATTAGTGGGTTTTAAATCACCCCCGAGAACCGTCAGTCATGCATTTGTTAGGAAGAGAGGCTAAAGGCCCATTTATACTCCCTTTAATTAGATTAATGACAACAACAAACTCAAAAACAAACATGGCGACTGTGGAGGAGGTACTGCTAATGTACGTCGAGCATAAAAGACAAAAACAAAGCAGGAAGTTCCTCCATTGTTTTCTACACGTCTCACTAGAGCTACGCATCGGGTAGTAACAGCAACACTGCCCCCCCACAGTTTGGTCCGTATCCATAGGCTTTATGGAAACGTGCAGAAATACAGGAGAAATGAACACAGTGTTTAAAGTGGAGCATAAATGGGCCCAAAGGCTGAGAATAAACCAGGATTCAAGGAAGCAGCTTCATGCTGAGCAAGAGTGTTTGTGAAGCTGAGCTGTGTGTGAAAAACAGGCAGGTTTAAAGGTGAAGTCAATGCTGGGATGCCCCTAAATCTGCATTCTCTCTGATGGCCACTAGGTGTCAAAATTTCGTCCCTCTAAGTTTTACTTCCTGGCAGTTTGGTTGTGTTAAAACTTCCTTTTTAAGAACAAAATAACGTCAGAATGAGCCTTGATTAATATTTCTTCCTCTTATTAAAGTCACGAGGAGCAACACTGCCCCCTATGATTGATGGTAGTATTATAGCGCTTAGTCTAGTCAGCTAAAACTTTGTGCATCATTTTCACATCATTTGTTAGTGAATTCAGGTAACTGTGGTGTCCCACAAGGCGGAGTACTCAGACAACTACGTTTCTTGGTAAATGCATCAAAGCTACAGTTTTAAAACATCTGACAGACTTCATGGTGTGAATTTAAAAAACATTTCACTACATTTCAAACAAGATTATTATCGATTGAGCAGAAATGAATGGATTTAATGATGTGCTACACTTTATTTAGTAAGTCTGCTCAGCTGACTCCCAACAGGAGCTGTGAAAACACACGTTCACCGACTCAGGCGTGAGCAGCTTTGAAGAACTCTTTCCCTCCAGTCTGACGGATCTGTTTGACAGTTACTGTACTAAATCAAGTCTCACCTTTCATTACAGGGATTAGGGTTAGTAAAGATGGTGATTAAAGTGGATTGATTAATCTGGATTAGACGGCGATTCACATGCTCATAAAGTCCACTGTACCTTTCAGATTCCCTGTAGGAGGCAGACACATACAGGAAGGTATTAAAACACATGATGCAGTGTTAGTACTGTACTTATTAATCCTTCACTTCTATCAACAAACCACGTCGTTTTTTTCACAGGTACTAAAAATATTTAGTGCAAGAAAATCAGGCAGGACTGGACCATCAGACACCACCAAGGGACTACTGAAGACCCCAAGATGGAGCTGTGGACTCATGAACCAAAGTCTGAACTCTTTGCTTCAGCATCAGGATTTATGTACGTCGTACATTAAGTAAGTTGATTTGCAGCTACATCAGAATTTTAACAAAACTTTGTTAATCTGTAACTGTTAGCTAGCTTACAAAAAGGTGAGCGGATACCAGTTTAACAGTATTTGGGGTCATGATCTGAGCTTCACTGTCCCAACAAATGTCTGAAAACTTTAGTTTACAGTTTAACTTTAACTCCTCAGAAAGAAATGAAACGACCACATGTTGACATAAACATTAAATCCTGTTCATAGACCTTTAGCTCTTTAAGCTAGCAAAGCTCTGGTTGGAGAGTTCCCTCTTCTTCACATTTATTCTGTCTAAATCACATAGCTGCTGTTGTTTCTGGTTTATTCTCTGACTTCAATAGAACACAGCATCTGTGGTATCCCACAAGGCTTCATACTCGGTTCTCTAGTTTTCACCTACAGTTTGAAGAAAATCAACAGTTTGGATATGAGTAGTCTGTCTTAAAGTGATTACTGAGAAATATTTTACTTCAGACCACCAGAGAGCAGCAGAAGAGGAGGAGGTTAGTGAGTTTAATTAGTCTGAGTGGATACCTTTCACTGTACCTGTTGAGAGCTGATATCAGAGTTTTTAAGGCTCTACCCTGAGGGTCCATCACTTCCTGCAGGGCACAGATGTCACAGCGCGACAGAATCTGCACAGAAACAAAAGAAAGATACGATGAGAGTCCAAGCATCAGACATCTGGTTTATTGACAGAAGGCCCGTTAATCAGTGAATCAGAAGGTTCGTTAGTCAGAAAACTATTTAGGATGTAAGAATATCAGATAAATTAAAAGTAACTTTCTGACTAACTGGCCCCTGACAAATGGGCCCTCTAACTAACAAGCCCTCTAACAGGCCCTCTGACTAACAAGCCCTCTGACTAACAAGCCCTCTGACTAACAAGCCCTCTGACTGACAAGCCCTCTGACTGACAAGCCCTCTGACTAACAAGCCCGCTGACTAACAAGCCCTCTGACTAACAAGCCCTCTGACTGACAAGCCCTCTGACTAACAAGCCCGCTGACTAACAAGCCCTCTGACTAACAAGCCCTCTGACTAACAAGCCCTCTGACTGACAAGCCCTCTGACTAACAAGCCCTCTAACTAACAAGCCCTCTGACCAGCAAGCCCTCTGACTAACATGCCTTCTGACTAACAAGCCCTCTGACTTATGGGCCCTCTGACTAACAAGCCCTCTGACTAACGGGCCCTCTGACTAACAAGCCCTCTGACTGACAAGCCCTCTGACTGACAAGCCCTCTGACTAACAAGCCCTCTGACTAACAAGCCCTCTGACTAACATGCCTTCTGACTAACAAGCCCTCTGACTTATGGGCCCTCTGACTAACAAGCCCTCTGACTAACGGGCCCTCTGACTGACGGGCCCTTTGACTAACAAGCCCTCTGACTAACAAGCCCTCTGACTAACGGGCCCTCTTACTGACGGGCCCTCTGACTGACGGGCCCTCTGACTGACGGGCCCTCTGACTAACGGGCCCTCTGACTGACGGGCCCTCTGACTAACGGGCCCTCTGACTGACGGGTCTTTTGAGAATAGGGTGGATCCCAGTTTTAGGGAGTGAGCTAATAAAGAAGTCTTTACCCTCATCAGGGTGTGCATCACTCTGTAGTTTGCTGCTTTCGTTGCGTTAAACTGATTCAGGTTGTAGGCGCAGATCCTGAACTCCTTCTTTGCTCCCCAGGCTGAGGAGGTGAGGAAGGAGAAGACGAGGAGGAGGAGGAGTAGAAGAGGAGAGCGCCACCTCATGGTTGCACTGTGGAGGAAACAAAAGATGTGTGGTTTTATTCTTGCTCCCTGTTTTGAACAGTGTGTGCAACAATGAGCAGGTAACCATCCAAACAGGAAGCTGGTTTTTGGTTTACACATTAACTTCTTCTCTTGGAGACAACGTGGGTCAGTGATCATTTATACCTGATTGAGTGAAAGAGCGAGAAGCTGGAGTACAGAGCGAGTGGTTTGACTGGATAGAGGGAGGAGCGGGAGCGTGTTCAGACATGAAGCAGAGAGAGAGAGAGGTTTCTCCCTTTCCCAACATGCACTGTGTTTTTTTTTATCTGTAGGACTTCCTGTTTTGCTGCCACACTGCAAAAATATAGAAGAGCTGTCCACCAAAAAACTACATCTTAACTCTGTGCATGAATCTGAGGTTTAAGAAAGTCCGCTATAAATCAACCACTTTGATCACATGTTCCTCTTCCTACTTCCTGTTTCCTCATCTGCATCTGATCCAGAAGTCAAATATCAATGCATCATGTTGGTTTGCTGGTGCAGAGATCTATCTGAACACTGTTGGTAAAGGTGCTCCAACAAACACGTCACAACCAAACTCCTGACATAACACACATTCCTGCAGCCTGTCGGCGGGCGAGCTGCTGTTTTATGAGCTGCAGAAGCTCTCAGGAAAGAGGAACTTTAACGTGACGGTGCTATTCTGTTCAGATTATTGACTCAGGGTCAGTCTGATCTGTAATCCGTCCAGCAGTGAGTCAGTTTGCAGATGTGAGTCTGTAAAGTGTGTTTGAGGTCTCTCAGCCGCTCCCAGGTCTGAAGGTGGTCGGACCAGTCGAGTCACTTCTGTTCAGACCGTCAGCGAAATACCTTCAACACACGTTTACAAGTTATTCCAAACACAGCACAAACTGAGCCTGCAGCTGTGAGTGTAGGCTGTGAAGAGGAGTCACAATCATTCAAATTAGGATGGTGTAATCCAGCAGCAGCAGTGTCCTACTGAAGCTTTTAAGGTCACGGTTTTCTTTTGTCTTGACTTTTAAGAATTAGCGATCAAACAGTTTCACTGAGCTGATATTTTTGTGTTTATGGTTAAAAGGTCGAACAATTTTTTCTATAAAATGTCAAAACAGTAAAAAAGAAAAATAAAAAAGAGATGAATTTTTGTCATATTGGATGGTATCACACGGTGTTGTATCGTAACGGTCTGTATCATAATGTATCGTAACGCACCGTATTGCAACACACGGTATTGTAATGTAATATACCGTATCGTAACGCACTGTACAGTATCGTAGTATGGTGCACTGCATTGCAATGCACCGTATCATGAAGTATGGTATTGTAAGGTGCGACATCATAATGCACCAGATTGCAACTCACTGCATCTGATCGTAACTCACTGTATCATAAATCACTGTAATAATATACTGTATCACAACGTACCAACGTAAAACATGGTATCATAATGCACCATATTGCAACACACCATATCACAATGCACCATATTGTGTTGAAACACACTGTATCGTAAAGCACTGTACAGTATCATAACATAATGCACCGTATTGTAACACACTGTACCAAAATGCACCATAATGCAACACACCATAATGCAACACACCATAATGTAGCGTACAGTATCATAACATAATGCACTGTATCATATAATACAGTATCGTAAAGCGTCGTATCGTAAAGTGTCGTATCGTAAAGCTTCGAATCGTAAAGCGTCGTATCTTAAAGCGTCGAATCGTAAAGCGTCGTATCGTAAAGCGTCGTATCGTAAAGCGTCGTATCGTAAAGCGTCGTATCGTAAAGCGTCGAATCGTAAAGTGTCGTATCTTTAAGCGTCGTATCGTAAAGTGTCGTATCTTAAAGCGTCGAATCGTAAAGCGTCGTATCATAAAGCGTCGTATCGTAAAGCGTTGAATCGTAAAGTGTCGTATCTCAAAGCGTCGAATCGTAAAGCGTTGAATCGTAAAGCGTCGAATCGTAAAGCGTCGTATGGTAAAGCGTCGTATCGTAAAGCGTCATATCGTAAAGCGTCGAATCGTAAAGCGTCGTATGGTAAAGCGTCGTATCTTAAAGCGTTGTATCGTAAAGCGTCGTAACGTATTGAAACACTCTATTCTAACACACTGTTTTGTATCATATTGTATTTTTTCTAAGTTATATTTTGAGTCTTTTTAAGTTTTATTCAGAGAGGACAGGACGGTGGACAGAGCAGGAAACAGTGAGGGTGACATGCAGGGAAGGGGTCCCAGGTTTGGATCCTGGGTGGACTATACAAAGGCTGACCTCATGGGCCGTGTGACCTCATCACTTGGCCACACCAGCCTCACTGACTTGTTCATCTTTGATGTGGACACCACTTTAGTTGAGTTTTGTGACGTCCTATTTGTATTTTATTCCAGAGTGTTAAAAACACAAACACCAGAAGTGACAACAAACTGTGTCTAAGTTATATTTCAGATTAATGCGACTTTTTTAAACCTACATTAAATTTTAGTTTATAATTTTTGGAGGGTAATTAAGGGCTAAAAATTAGCACATAACGTCACATCTGTATGTTTTGTGTCCTCCCCTCCCTCCTCTGTGATCTTGTTAAGACAACAAGGTTCACCTGGTCCTGAGCTTTCACAGACCCCTGCTGCTGCCTGCAGTAATGAAGCACTGTAATGCTCTGGGGCTTCTTCTCCATCAGTTCATCCTTTCACTCAACTGGATGGAGATACGTTTGGAAAACTGGTTTATAAACCTGGAACAATCTACTTTTCCTCTACGTTTCAGTCGTCACCAAAGTCACCAAAGACGAGTTAAACATTAACACGTCCAAACAATGCCTTCCTCTTTAAACCTGGAGTTTCCTGTAAAAGATCTCTGCAGAACGTGTGAAATGAAGAGATATTTTCTGAACTCAACAACAGAATAAAGCTCATGATCTATATCTGACTGACTGATTTTTAAAGCTTATAAACGGAGCCGTAACATTTCCTGACATGTTACATTTTTAGGTGTATTGTGCATAATTTTCTGGACATTTACCTGAATTTACACCAAAAGTATTTGGAGGGTAACTTACTACACAATATGACACAGTAAGATATAAAACAGTTTGAATTTTAGGAAGATCCAAACAGGGACATGGTCTGATGACATCAATATCGAAGCTTTGTCCTTAAAACACAGTGAAGAGTGTATTTTTTAAATTATTTTGATGATTTTATGGATAAAAATGCTCCATCTTCACACCGTGATTACATAAATAATAATCTGAAACTCAGTGAAACTCGATCTTTGACGTCTGATTCCAAAATGTCAGGCTTGGTTTAAAGAAAATGCTGATAAAGCAGAGAATAAAACACAAAATAGAAGAAGTGTACTTTACAATAAGAGTTTCTGGTTGATTGACTGAAATAAACAAATTCAAAAGTCAAAACAAACAATAATAAAACACACAAACACACCTTAGTCATGGTCACACACTGACACACACACTCTACTCTCAGCTTTACACCACTTCTTTAAACTTTTAAAGTCTCTCACACACACCCTGAGCACACACAGCAGCAGGTACTGGTCCAGTCCCAGTTAAGGGTTCTGGTGCTGCTGGTTTTCTTACCTGTTCAGGTGAGCTGAGGGGTTGACCGTGTGTCTCTGCTGCTGAGACTCTGCTGGACTTCCTGCTGCTGCTTCAGGGTGGAGGCTGTTACCTTCCTGGTTGTGTCAGGTGAGCCACGCCCTCTACTACCGCTGCATTCAGGGTCTGCAGAAAAGATGGGACGTTTGTGTTTCAAAACAATAACCTCGTAGCTTTCTCCTCAAAGGAGGACTTTCTGAGTGATCTTGAAAAAGTCAGTCTTCTAGATATCTGCCTGATCCTAATCCACAACTTACACAGACTGTTTAAATGGTCGTCCACTAAACCACAGAACAAACTGATGAAGAAAAGTAGTGTTAAAAAGAAGATTTGATCTCCATTCATTTCCAAAACAAACACATGCCTTGTTAAGAGTCATGACATCACCACAGTGAGCGCACGATTCCAGCCAGAAGGTGTCGCTGTGATCCACTTCAGAGAGTCCTCACAGACCCTTAAAGTTACAGATCTCAGTCTGGATTTGATTCATCTTCTTAAATGAACATTTCTGCCGATAAAAAAAGTGTTTAATGATCATTTTAAAACGTGTAACATCACATCATGCTGCTTCGTGTTTTAGTGGTAGAAGTGGAAGAACAGGATGAGGCATCATGGCTGAAAGTTTTCCCACAGGCATTAAACTCCTGTTTGAACATGTCTTAGAAATGCACAGATTTCATAATCAGGGCATGGCCTAATTTTCCCATCAGGACACAAAAAATATAACCAATTTTATTTTTAATTTGCTGAGATTTTTAATTATAAAATCACATAAAACAAACATAAATCATCATCATCATCATCATCTGTCTCCAGCAGCTCACTCCACTCTGCATTCAAAGCAGTCCCTCAGAGCCTCACCTGTCTCAGGTGTTCATCTCCTGACTGTGAGGGTAGTTACAGGCTGCCTCAGCACACAGAGTCTACAACAGGTCTGCAGGAAAACCAGGCTGGATCTAACCCACCCAGTGGTGTTAGGGCAGCTATTAATCAATATGATTTAATTATAATTGATATAAAGTCAAAAACAGGTTGTCATCATGAGGTCAAACCCTGCTGTATCCTCCCTCTTGGACAGGTTGTAATGATGCCACTGTGCAGCCCACTTCTTGAAGATGATAATAATGATGTGTTTCCTTTATTCCATTTTCATCTGACTCATGTCTGGTATTTAGCGAACAATTTCTTAGAAATTTAAATACAAACGACTTTTCAATTATAATTTGAATTATGTCACATCATGAGTCCCCAGATGAAAATGAGACTTGAATATCTGAAATCTAAATTTAATGATGACTCAAACAATGCGCCGATATTCTTGAAACTGAAATTTATTTTCTTTATGTTTCATTTTCATATTTGTATTTTTATTTGTTATCCTTTGTTATTATTGTGATTGCTCGGTCTTTTTCTTGTTGTAAGACTGTTTTCATATGAATGTGATGCCTTGTTAATTTGTACATTGACAAAAAAAAATAAATAAATAAAAAAAAAAAATAAAATTGTATTTTTATTTGAGTCAAATAGGCCTCCGTACTCTTGGTTCTCTGGAGGCGCTAACTGTTGAAATCATAGACATAATAAAGAATTCTTAATTATGTTCTTAATTATTCTTTATTATGTCTATGGTTGAAATACACCAACACCGCCCCCTTGTGTTCCTCACTGAACAGTACATTACCTACTATGGTCACTGTCCTACTTCCGGCAGGCCCCGCCCCCTCCCGCAGGCTGCTGCAGGGATCGTCTCAGGAATCGGGACTCAGCTCAGTCAGCTGGATCTGGACCTCGGAGTCTCCACCAGGACGGTCCATCCAAGAGGTCCCTACCGGAGCTTTAGAGTCCACTTCACCCCGCTGACATGGACTAAGAGGAGCGGGGACTGGTCACCTCAGACCCGGGGTGAGTTCGTAAAATAAATCAGGGACCATCAGAAACTCTGGAAACTAACCCGTTAGCCTGCGGGCTAACTTTACGGAGCAGGAGGCTAACGGGTTAGCCGTTAGCTCTACAGCTCCTGTCATCCAGACAGCAAACCCTGAGTGAGGCTAACAAAGTTAAAGCTATTCAAACTTTAAACTCATATTATCGTTAACGGAAGGGATGAGAGCCGGTGCCGTAACTTTAAACAGCTTTATAATGAGCTAACGGAGTTAGCTGCGTTCACTGTGTGTTACTGATGCACGTCTGTGTTTTCAAAGTAGTTTTGAAGGGTGTTAAATACTAACTTACTAATACATGTCGCATTTTCTTACTGTTTTAGTGTTTGGACAGAATAAAATGCACCAAGGCATCAACCCTCAGCGTGTTTTAGATAATAGATAATAGATAAGGGATAAATTGTGATAGATGATGCTGACTGATTACATATCAGCATTATTGTGTGTAGGAATGTCACAATAATAGATGAGTGGTGCTTAATATTTCTGTTATCATTGTACAGGTTCATCCTTATAATCTGTAATGCAGGTAAATGTAAGGTGTATCATTTAGATGTACAATAAATTAATCTTAACATGATAAAAAGCATTGTGGTGTTGGTAGAAGATATAATCCCTCCAGAAGGTTTCTGCTGCACCCTGAGGTCTCCTCAAGTTCATTAGAGTTAACGAAAACCAACTAATTAAGAAATACTTTTTTTTTTCTGATCTGCCCAGAAACCAGACAGAAAACAACGAGTGACACATTTTTATTTATATTCATCTCTTCTCGGTGGAGACATCCTGAAAAAGATGATGTTTTGAATTTTTATCACTCGACACTTTTTCTGAAATTTTTTGGCTCTTGTCCTTGAAAGCAGCCCTGTGTTAGAAAAAAAAAAAATCCTGAAATAAAACTGAAACTAATAAAAACTAAAATGAAACATTTTCACAAAAAGAAAATGAAACTAAACAAAAAAAAAAAAACTAAACTAAATTTAAAATAAAGTCCAAATAAAAATAAAAACTCAGGGAAAATAGTCTGTCATGTCCTAAAAACTTGTCCTAAATTTTTTTTAAATTTTTTTTATTAGTTTTGTGGCTGCTGTGCTTCAAACAGTATAAAATCAGGAGACGAAAAGGGAAAAAATAGCGTCACTAAATAAAAACTTAAATTTGATCTCCTTTCTGTTGTGGGAGGAGGGCGTGTGCCACCTGAACAGGACGAGCTATCTGGCTTGTGAAGTTGTAAACGCTAAGACGTGCGGCTGAGTGGCTCGATGGTTGGGTGCATGAGGGCAGGGAGTGGATCAGGGGTAAGGGTTGAGTTAAATACTGTTCCCTGGATGCAGGCAGGACCCACAGTCTGTATGATACATGGAGGTAGCCTCTGTGACATCACCCATGTGTTCCTGATGCGGAGTTTTGGAGCCTGTTGTCAGCGGGGATCATGTTAGAAATGTTATTTTTCTTTTTGTTACGTCTTCTGAACAGTCATGTGACCCGGACTGATCCCTCTGCTTCAGGTGTGTTGTGAGGAAGTTGTTTGTAGCATGATCTCGGTGTTTCAGGACGAAGGGAAAAGAAACTCTGCCGTTTCCTCCCGAGCTGAAACACCTGAGGAGCTGAAGATGCTGAAGATGCTGAATCACTGAGCGAGCGATCCTGCTGAAGCCCTCTCCGTCTGCTGCGTGTTGTTGTTCTTGGCTGCAGGCTGACGGAGCATCTCGCTGCATTATTAATGTGTGACATGATTTCCATCGAGAGCAGCCGCCAAGCGCTGCCATAACGTGAGCCAACCGCGCTCCGTGCCATCTCTGCCGGGTCTGTTTCCGATGTGGAGCTGAGCGTCTGCGGGGCTGAAACGTGACCCAGTCGTGTTTCAGTGACCTGGATTGTGGAGGCGGACGCCTCATTGATCTGTAGTTTGGTGCTTTAAAGGGTTTTCAAACAGCAGCGTACACTGCTTCAGTTAGTAACCCTCCTCTCTAACAGGTGTCAGTCTTCACCCGACCAGGACACACAGTTTGGACCCTACGTGGTCAGAAACCTTTGAGAAGGACTTCTTCTACAGCTCTTGTTTTGATCTCAGCCCAAAGGTTTTAAGAACAAAGCCTCTTTGTTTCCTGAAGTTTCCACATCCTGTTTATGTTTCTGCTTTATCCTGTGAAAACTTATCGCAAAACTTTCACAACCTGCGAGATTTTTTCAGAAATACGTGATGCTGAAAATCTCTGTGATAAATCAGCTGCTGCCCTCTGGTGGCACTTTTACGCTACAGTTTGGCTCAGACGTCGACAGATTCAGACTCTGTGAGTTTAGAGTCATAGACGGTTGAATCTCTGGAGAAGAGTTGATGAAAATTTTAGGGATGATTCGTGATTTTGGACTCTGTGACTTTAACTCGATCTTAAAGGTTTTAATGTCAATCAGAAACCAACGGGTGACGTCACAGAGACGACTTCCTCTGACCTGTTTGATGGAGGTGATCATTATTTAGATCATTCACGCGTTTTGTAAAGGTTGAAAATTAAAGTACCGCTCGTCTTTTGTTCCGTAGCCGCCCCCTCCTGGAGGCCTGGTGGCGTCATGGCGTCCCGGCTGCTGGATCGCCTGAAGCGCTCGTTGTTCAAAGACGGTCAGGGGGTGGAACCGGAGCAGGAAGCAGGAAGTGCGCAGGAAGAGGAGGAGATCAAAGAGGACCGCTGGGAGGCGGAGCTAGAGGAGGAGGAGGAGTGTGTGACGGACCGGCTCGGGGGGACGCTCTGCTTCGACAGCGGAGGAGGAGGAGGGGGGGAGGATGGAGGCGAGGGCGAGGGGTCCGGGCTGGACAGTGACTCTGACTTCCTGGGAGAGTCGATGGAGGAGGGGCTCAGCAGCACAGGTGAGATGGTTTCCTGTTCCATGCTGTACGTTAGCTTTAACTGACTGCTTCACCTGACCCTCCTCTTACCTGTCTGATCCAGATGCCAGTCCGGTGGGCGTGTCTCCTGTTGCCCCGTCCCCCTCCTCCCTACTGGCTCGCCAGCTTCAGGAGAGCTGGAAGAGCCTGCGAGGACTCGGAGGAGGAAGCAACTCGCCGACTGGGAGGCGGCTGACGGACAGTTTGACGTTCGAGGTCACGGACGCCAGCGTGGTGCAGGAAGGCTCGTCTAAGTATGTGGTGAGTGTACGGCCGGCGTGATGTCAGACAGACCGCCTTAACGTAAAGGACTCATCCTGATCCCTTTGGTCTCCAGCTCTACACCATCCATGTGATCCAGTCCGGCGGCAGCGATAAGACTCCCGCCATCATCACCCGACGGTACTCTGACTTCCAGCGGCTCCACGCCACACTGCGACGGAATCACGGAGAGCAGATGGAGCGCGTCTGTTTCCCACGTGAGTTTCACTTCATTTGACATGAAGCCGCAGAGGGACGGAGGAAGCTGATAGAAACAGGGATGTCCTCCTCTGTAGGGAAGAAGCTGAGGAGCAACTTCACGGCAGAGACCATCGCCAAGCGGAGCCGAGCCTTCGAACAGTATCTGTCTCACCTGTGCTCCCTGCCGGCCCTGCGGGGGGCGCTGTGTGTGCGGCAGTTCTTCTACCTGAGCGACCTGCAGACGGCTCAGCTGCTCATCAGGTAACTCACCTCACAGACTGTTAGGGTCACTTAAAGAGGGGCTGCTGAGTGTGTTTGAGTCTTTATTCTGTTTCCTCCTCAGACTCTGCTCCGCCTCCTGTTTCTTTAAGAATTCACATTCACATCCGTGTTCTTGTTTTTAAGGCTCTACTCGGCCTTTATGTTGCAGCTCCACCAATCAGCTTCTAGAATGTTCATCATCAAGGGCAGAGAGCTTTCTAATCAGCTCTGACTGATTCATTATTTTTATCCGACTCTTTTATTTACATTTTTTTCAAATAATTAAATAAAATAAGAACCATTTGAAGGTGAAAATGGTGAAGCATTAAAGTGGTCTGTAAACAAACCCACCCCTTCCTTCCTCCCGTCCACCCACAGACCTGATTCAGGTCAAAACCATTCATTTTGTCCCTCTGCTCCCCCCGTAGTGTCATCTCTACATGATTTACAGCTCTTTCATTTCAGCCTCTGACTGAAACACCTCGTTTTAGCTTCTGTCTCTTTAAGGCTCTCCGCTCCACAAGCCTCCCCCCCCTCTCTGATTGGTGGAGCCAGGGGTAGACCTCCCCTCCGTGTGTCATGAAGCAGCGAGGAGTTCCTCGTGTGATGAGATGAATCGTAGTTTCATTTCGTTTTTTTTGTAACATTCAAACGTCGTCTCTTTATTCCTGCCACACGCTCGAGAGGAAGTGTTACATCACAGGTGTAAGAGTCTGGACTCCTTCAGTCTGAGTCCACCTCTCCTGCCCCCAAATCTGCCCTAAAATCCTGACAAGCCGACCCGATTCTAACATCATTTCATCATTTAAAGGGCCGGTTCACGTGAGGTCTTTCTGAATAAGCTTGAACTTTACTCACAGAGAGCCCAGGATCTTAATGCTTTCACATTCAGCCTTTAACTGTTCACTCTGGATGAAACCAGCATCGATAATCCTCCCCGTGGACGATCAGCAGAGTGAAAAAAGGAGGCGTGGTATCTGAGGATGAGGTAAAGATGAAATCATACGGGTGGAACTTTTTCTAATTCTCAGCAGAGCGCCTGAACGCCTCCTGAGTCTCTTCCTGCAGACAGCTGCTTGTGTTTGAAGCAGATCTGCTTCTCTGGATGGAGAAGCTGCGCTGACACATGTTTGTGGTTTTAATCCGTGTTAACGGTTTTTAAACGTGTTGAAGTTTTTGGTTCAGCTGCTTGGCGTGCTCACGTTTCGTGTGTCTTTGTTTCGTCGAGGGTGGGACGTCACCAGGAGGCCTTGGGTCCGCTCCTCAACGCCAAAAGACTGCAGCACAAACTGGGCTGGACCAATTACTACGATAACCAGGCTCAGGCCCCGCCTCCCGCCTCCTCCCATTGGTTCTTCACTCTAGTGGGGCTGTCATGCTGTTTCCAGGAAGTGGACCAGCTGGAGGAGGCGAGGGATCACTGCGACCTCGCCCTGCACGTCCTCACCCCGGCCAACACGGACGATAAGCCCCTCCCACTTAGCGATAAAGAGGAGGTGTCACAGCTGCACACGGACAGGCCACACCCCCTCCTGCTGCCGTTGCTGCGCGCGGTGGTTCGGCTGTCGTGGCAGACGGGGCGGGACAAGCGGCAGTGGGAGGAGCTTCTGCAGCAGATGGAGGAGCAGTGGGCGGGGCTTGACAATCAGCCGACTGTTAAGGAATTTCTGGTCAAGCACAACCTGGAGGAGAGCGAGGGGGAGGGTTAGCACCACACACACACACACACACACACACACACACTCATCATTAAATCAGAAACAGACGAGATTAGGAGAAAATTTCTGCTCATTTTTTTAATTTCACTCGTTTTACTCCTCAGATTAAATTAAAATCTGCAGCTTTGGACTGAGAAGCAATAATCAGCTCACAGACGAGACAATCAGACCCAAACATGAGGCACAGAAAAATCAAAATCAGCCCCGTCTGACCCGAGAAACTCTGAATGGAGGCACTTTGAAGGAGCGTTTCAACATCTCTCCCCCTGATTACGGCTGCTGTTCCTTCATGGACGTCGAACTCTGAGATTAACGTAGATTAAAGGGATTTTATTGCACTTTTTAAATCGTAGGGATCTGGATGTTTCCGTGGTGCCAGTATGAAAGAGGCGTTTGACTGTTTTACTTCAACAATCAGTACGTTTGTTTATTTAAGGGAAAGTCTGCTGCTTTTCACCGATACCTGTGAGTTACATGGATTTGGTTACTATGGAGTCATGTGCTGTTCACAGGTTTCATCACCATGAGAGGATGAAAGATGAGGGATGAAAACAAGGGGGTCAAACTTTTTTGATCCTGAAAAAAACCTCCAGACTGTGTGATGAAGTTTTCTCAAAATCCAGATTATCCTGATCCGGGCAGAGGGCTGGATTAAGACCAGAATCCACTAAAGAAAACAGTCGGTTACAAAACGAGAACATAAAACATCTTGAATTGTGAAATCTGATGAGCTGAAATATTTCACTGATGATTGAAAATGTGAATGAAAACGTTCAAATCGATCATTGTAACAATCGACCTACAATATCCGATGTTAAAACGCTTTAAGGGAGGTTCTTTTTAGAAATGACTTCAATCTCATAATCCCATTTTTATAATCATCAAAAACCAAAACACGAGTCACGTTTGGATATCCTGTAAGACGTTAGGAAATCTTCAACATACCCTCAAAACTGGACACACCGCTCGTCATACACCAAAATATATTTAATTGAACAAAAAGAAACCTCTAATTCCTCCATTTATGTACCCCAAATTGTTCTTAAACGAAAAACAGTTTGCTTTAATTCTGTCCACCCGACCGCAGCGATCATATGTCCAATAATCCTCCGTTCCAGAAAGGAAAAAAAAAGAAGTAATAATCCAATTCTCTCACCCTGAGTTATAATCCCAAAGGAAAAATCCGGCGTGTCCGTCAACGCGCTCCTGCGCGAGGAAGATCCAGCCCGCCAATCGGAGGAAATCCTCCCATCAAACTTATTTGAATCGACACAGTAAGTTCAGGTGTTTGTTAGTGTCCAGACTTTACCTTTATTTTACTTTAACTTCCTGTTTGTCTGTATCGCTGCAGACACCAGCCTGACGCCTCACGCTCATTTCTTCCCGGCGTTTTTTTAAAGAACTTCCTCCTCCCCTTTAAGGCTACGACGTATTCTTTACCCTTTCTTCACAGTGGAAACAATTTTTCCATCTTTTAACACATCATTGCACACAAATCTGTTATTTCATTTTGATTTGAACCCCAATGTGTTTTACTTCCTTTCATTTCTCTTGACTCCGACGCTCTAATGTGGCAGCGTCACATCATCTCTGGTTCTTTAACAAATGAAGAGAAGAAACGTTTTGATTTTCTGTATTGACAGAGACTAAATCTAAATCAGCTGTTAAAACAAACACGTCTTTGAAGATGATCAAGATGTTTTTGATGAAATGAATAAATATCACATATGTCGTGGTTATCTCTGGTTAGTGTGGATTTGGCGCCCCCTGTGGTCAAAGTACGTAGTCACATTTTGAGAATCTGCAGACACCCAGCTGGATCCTCGGATTCTGTCACCCCGTATCCTTCTGATCAGGACTGAACCGTGTGAATGAGCAGGCTTCACACATTAATGACTCAGAACTTTGGACTGTGAACACGTGTGTGAACGAGCTGCTGAGCGGAGGAAACTCACCACTCAGATCTAAAAAAAAAGCATCTTTAAGGGGGAAATTTGTGGAGATTTTGCACAAACTTACAGACGTTTATTTTCGGCCTCATGACATTAAACTTCATCTCTGCTCTGCTTCTCCTCTGCAGGCTCCTGTTAGCTCATATATTAGCATTAAACTTATAGAAGCATTAGAGTCTCTCAATAAGCAGCGCTGAACATTAACGGGCTTCAGACGTCACAGCATGAGAAGGTTTCAGATATCATCAAACCACCGACTGTGTATAAAGATGGATGACGCTCCTTTATCTCCTTCTGTTGCACCAAAGTGACACCAAAACATCCTCCGTGTAAGTTTGATACCTTTGTTATGTTTCCTCAATAGACTGTAGAATAATCTGCTAACACCACAGGAGCCTTATTGGCCAGCAGAGCTGTCAATCATGATGTCATCCCTTTTTATCCAATCATTACTCCAGACTGAAACATGAACACTGTGATGATATTCAGGAGGCAGTTAATAACCTGTGCTTCAGCCAGCCACCAGGGGGAGCTGTGAAAGTGTTTCCACATCATCCATCTTTTACACAGTCTCTGTGGTGAACTTGTGTCATGTGTGATAACACGTGTGTGTGTGTGTGTGCGCACATGTGGGATTCATGAGGTGTTTGTGGAGTGCATCAGCTGTTTTTGCACAAATCTCTGGGGCCTGTGTGGAAGAATATAAACATTTAAACTTGTTTTCATGCGTTTAGAGAAGATACATGTTAAAGAATGTGTCTCGTGTTAAGAAAATAAAAGCCTTTAACTGTAAATATTGATCTTTATAGGTTTTATAATTCTCCTCTTGAAGTGCAGCCCTGACCTTAAACCTAAACCCAACTTTAGTTCAAAAATCTGATGCAACACGACACGAGAGTCTTTTATATTTTACTGTTTGTTTTTCTCTCTGTTTTTTAAAGAGAGTTTATTTCTTGTTGTTTTGTTGCGTTTCCACCGAAAGCAGACTTCCCTGTGTCAGTGAGGTGCAGCCCGTCTGTCTGTCTGTCTGTCTGTCTGTCTGTCTGTCTGTGTGAGATATATCAGAGGTGCTTCATGGAGCTATATGCAAGTATATTTTACAGAATAAATATTTCACAAACTCTGCGTTCATCTTTCCTTATTTCTCACATTTGAAACAGAAAAAGTTTGTGACTCTTGGTTTCGAGATGAAATGTGTTCACGCGTCTGATCCGTCTCAGGCTGGGAAATAACGACGGTGAGCGAGAAAGAAAAGGACAGGACTGTGGTTTCATTGATTCCTCTCCACAGCGCTCTACCTTTGCTCTCCTTCCAGCACAGAACCTGACGTTTTCTTTAGTTTCTATTTTCTTCATGGATGAGTCAACCTGGACAGATCAGGACTCCACAGCTCCTCCTCCTCCTCCTCCTCCTCCTCCTCCCCCTGTCCTCACTTCGTCTCTGCAAACATGAAACAGCCCAGAATAGCTCCTCCACCTTCACACCTTCGTTCATCCACCTTCAGGCCAGAAGCTAACGCTAGCTGAATGCTAAAAATTTCCAGCACCCAATTTTAAACGAAAAAACCTAAGCAGGAACTTTCTCTGTTAATCTGGAAAGTTCCTGCTCTAGGGGGGTCCTACTGAATGGAACTTTTAGGGGGCGGAGCCTGCATTTGAATCACTCCTTTATATAATTGTGTCAGATTGGCACAACTTTCCGGACCCACAGGACGGACCTGTTTGACTTTTCTCCCCCCACTTTAAGGTGACACTAATTTCGAGTCCTTTAATTTGTCCGTGGTCGTTGTGGAGCAGTCACATGAATCTGTTATATGAACTGAATTTTTTTCACTGCTTCCAGGTGTTTCTTGAGCTGCCCTCTCAGGTTTAGTCCAACCACAGCAAAAAAAACCTGAAACATTAGCGAGTGTTTTTGTCTTATTCTCTGTAAAAAAAATGTTGTAATAAAATTTTACTTGAGCCACATTTAGCTGAACGGCTCAGAAAAATGTCTGATTTTAAGATATAAAAAGACAAAAATGATTCGTTAATTGTTGTTCAGAGTGAAAAAAGAGCTAATAGGAAGTGAAAAATGCACTCGTTAAGTTTTTTGTATTAAGACGTTTTTCATACTTCAGGAAACTTTAAAAGAAATATTTTTAACACTGTTTGTAGATTTCTTTTTTGAGTTCATTTTTGTCTTTTAAAATCTTGAGTTTTGACATTTTTCTGGACCTGTCGGGTGAATGTGACTCATTAAGATGAATAAAAACAGGTGCTTAGATTCCAGTTTTTGCAGTCGGGGCTGTGATGCTACATGCTGACCAGCAGAGGTCGCCCTGCTTCATTTCATGACGAGGTGATGACGCAGTTTTCTGTCAGATTCCTGGGGTCAGATGAAGAACAGCAGCAGTGTGATAGAAACCGGTCTTTGAGCAGGTCTCCAGCGTGCAGACGGACTCTGATGGATGTTTTTACCTGAATTCTGTGAATCAGTCTGCAGAACGTTCTGGAAACAGACTCAGAGTCAGCCCAGGTGAGCTCACTCATCCCGTTCCTGCAGCTCTTCTCTCAGCACAGGTGACGTGTGTCAGCTGTAAATAAGTCCCATCATCCTCCACAAAACATCACCATGGCGACAAGGCCAAGAGCTGAGACATCAGCTGCTGTAGAGACACCAGTTGCTATGGAAACGGTCATGGAGCGGGGACTGTAGAGCCAACATGGCCGACATGTGGAGAGCAGATACCAACCGACTCAGCGGGCTGTCAGTCAGTGATCAGAGGAGGAACGCAACACCTTCAGAGCTGTGACAGAACGAAGACGATCTGAGACACGTTAGAGATGAAGAAGATACAAATCAGTCCACAGCAAGGAGAACCGGAACAAAAAGTGACAGAATAGGAACAAAAGGGACAGAACAGGAACAAAAAGAAAGAACCGGATCATTAGAATCAGAACTGGAACAAAAAGAGACAGAACAGGAACAAAAGGGACAGAACAGAAACAAAAGGAACAGAACAGAAACAAAAGGGACAGAACAGGGACAAAAGGGACAGAACAGGAACAGAAAGAGACAGAACAGGAACAAAAGGGACAGAACAGAAACAAAAGGGACAGAACAGGAACAAAAGGGACAGAACAGGAACAAAAAGAGACAGAACCGGATCAATAGAATCAGAACCAGAACAAAAAGAGACGGAACAGGAACAAAAGGGACAGAACAGGAACAAAAGGGGACAAAACAGGAACAAAAGGGACAGAACAGAAACAAAAGGGACAGAACAGGAACAAAAAGAGAGAACCGGATCATTAGAATCAGAACTGGAACAAAAAGAGACAGAACAGGAACAAAAAGAGACAGAATAGGAACATATAGAGAAAGAACCGGATCAAAAAGGGACGGAACAGGAACAAAAAGAGACAGAATAGGAACAAAAAGAGACAGAACTGGATTATTAGAATTAGAACCGGAACAAAAAGATACAGAAGAGGAACAAAAAGAGACAGAAGAGGAACAAAAAGAGACAGAATAGGATCATATAGAGACAGAACTGGATCAAAAAGGGACGGAACAGGAACATAAAGTGACGGAATGGAACAAAAAGAGACAGAACAGGAACAAAAAGTGACAGAATAGGAACAAAAAGAGACAGAACCGGAACAAAAAGGGACAGAATAGGAACATATAGAGACAGAACAGGATCAAAAAGAGACTGAACAGGAACAAAAGGGACAGAATGCTAAATGCTCATGGCCATTAATCAAAGGTTATTTGTTCTAGAACACAAAGTCACACCAGAGAGAACCTGATACTGGACTGAATACTGAACTGGTCTTCACGTCCAACAGGTTCCTTCTCAGAGTGAATCCATGACCAGCTTTAATAAGGGGGGGGGGGGGGGCTCTGAAGGGGAGGCTGGAGGTGTGTTATAACTAGTCAGCGTGTGATGTCACACCATGAGCAGACTGAGTGTTAGCAAACACAAACAGACTGGGCTCACATACTGAAACAGTTTTTATGCTGTGTCCCCTTTAAGAATGTGCTGTGATGAAGTCTATTGTTACACAGAGACTGATGATGAGTCACCTGAACGCTCTTCCAGGCAGGAAACTCTCTCTCTCTCTCTCTCTCTCTCTCTCTCTCTCTCTCGCTCTCTCTTTGGAATCCTCTTCAGAGATGTAAATGAAAACAGACGGTTTCGTTTCCCTCAGAGAGGCCGATGAAAGATGAGGGGTCGATGTTTTATCTTTCTGTCCTTCTTCTGTCTTTCCGTCTCTCCATCTGTATTTCTTTTTCCTCTTTCTGTCTTTCTTTGTTGAAAACTGTCGTCACTTACCTACTTTGAAGACCAGCCTGAGACAGACACTAACCTTTTTACCACAGAGTCAACAGGCAGGGGGACTGAGGGGGACTACTTCCTGTGGATTGATCTGATAGGAGGTGTGATCAGGTTCTCTCTGGTGTTACTTTGATGTCCTGTTTTTAATTAACCTTTGTTCATTAAGGAATCCTAACGAGAAGCAACATGGCGACAGAAATTAACAACAGAACTTTAAGACTTTCTGAAGTTACAAATCATCGAATCATTGGTTCAGTTGATTGTCGGATTATCATGACCCTAACGTGCTGACGGAGCAGCTTCAAGAGATCGAAGACGAAGCGCGAGAGTCAAGTTTGAATTTTTGAACTTTGAATTGAGAAACAGCTTTGAAGCCTCAGGGGGAAGAGCCAGCAGAGTGTTTAAGGTAGATTCATGCAGCTTTGGGTTGTGTCCCTGAACTCGGGGGGAGCATGTGTGTCTGTTTTCCCAGCATGCTTTGCATCCCCAAAGCTGCATAAGGTGAGGTTTTCAGAGCCAGCTGTCCTCTCTGAGTCTGGACTCAGCCAAGCGTCAGTAAAACTTTGGCCCCTCACACCCTCATACCATGGGTTCATGTAAGAGAAGCAGTGCGGAGTTTAAATCCACTTCCTGTTGGCTGTTTGGAGCAAATCTCTGAAAGCTTAACACACGACACACCAGCATCTTAACTTTCACAGTTTACTGACATCATTTCACATGAGCTCTGTGATGATAACTGTCACATGTCTCTTTGTTATGACATCATGACTGAAACTTCATGTACATTAGTGAGGTCACAGGGTGCATGGAAACACAAACAGAAAGATGAGCTCATCACACACTGCGTGACGTCATACAGAGAAACCTGAGCACAGGACGTCACAGTGCAGGTGAACACAGAGTCCCTCAGAGGGGACCCTCAGACCGGACCCTCAGACTCTCCTGATTATTGCACACAGTCCTGACACCCCAAACACTCAGAAACCAAGACTCAGGACCAGATTGACGAAGTCTAAAGAACAAAAACCAACAGCTTTGAACTACATACTGAAAGAAACGTGTTTTCTTTGCATTTTGAGAGCTGGTTTGAACATGAAAACAATTTCACATGTGGACCCAAGGTGTGGTTAGCCTAGCTTAGCATGAATGCAGAAGGCTTCGAAGTGTTCAGAAACACGGGGCTCTTCATCCAAAGTTTTCTTCTTCTCTCTCCCAGCCTACGTCTGACTCTGTTCTCAGGTTACATAATAAAGGAGGAGGTTGTTGTTTTGGTGTTAAAATGGACCAAGGACTGGATTTTCATCCTAAACATCCATCCATCCATCCATCCATCCATCCATCCATCCATCCATCCATCCATCCATCCATCCATCCATCCATCTATCCATTTAGAAATCCATTCATGATATATTCATCCAACCATCTATCGATCTGTCCATCCATCCATCCATCCATCCATCCATCATCTATCATTTAGAAATCCATTCATGATACATTCATCCAACCATCTATCGATCTGTCCATCCATCCATCCGTTTGTCCATCCATCCATCCATCCATCCATCCATCCATCCATCCATCCATCCATCCATCTATCGATCTGTCCATCCATCCATCCATCCATCCATCCATCCATCCATCCATCTATCCATTTAGAAATTCATTCTAGTACATTCATCCAACCATCTATCGATCTGTCCATCCATCCATCCGTTTGTCCATCCATCCATCAATCCATCCATCCATCCATCCATCCATCCATCCATCCATCCATCCATCCATCCATCCATCCATCCGTTTGTCCATCCATCCATCCATCCATCCATCCATCCATCCATCCATCCATCCATCCATCTTTCCATCCATCCATCATCCATCCATCCATTTGTCCAACCATCCATCCATCCAGCCATCCATCCATCCATCCATCCGTTTGTCCATCCATCCATCCATCCATCCATCCATCCATCCATCCGTTTGTCCATCCATCCATCCATCCATCCATCCATCCATCCGTTTGTCCATCCATCCATCCATCCATCCATCCATCCGTTTGTCCATCCATCCATCCATCCATCCGTTTGTCCATCCATCCATCTATTTGTCCATCTATCCATCCATCCATCTATTTGTCCATCCATCCATCCATCCATCCATCCATCCATCATTCATCCATCCATCCATCCTTCCATCCATCCATCCATCCATCCATCCATCCATCCATCCTGGGAAACATGTAGTACTGGGATTAACTTCCCAGGAACTACATCCAGCCCCTGGTTCTTGTATTTGTTTAAAGGATCCTTTTTCCTGGTGAAAGTTCCTGCTTTTGAAAAGCACCTGTGGGATGAATCCAGCTAACTGTTTCCAGTCTGTATGCTAAGCTAGGCTAACCATGCTCCGAATCCAACCCCGTACTGAAATCACCCACATGAGACTGATGTGCATTTTATCATCCATCCAGTCACCATCGTTTATCTCTCCGACTCTCACAAAGAAAGATAAATAAAGAACACTTCTGCAGAGTCACAGCTGTGATTTCAGAGGAAACGTTTGTCCCTTTTTTTTTTTGACGGTCCGTCTCCAGAGTGAGACGAGTTTAAAGGGACTCTCATTTGGCCTCAGACAAAGACATGAAAGCAAAGTTAGCTTAGCTAGCTGCATGCTTAGTGCAGTTCTTAGCCTCCACATGCGCTTCACCAGCACAAGCACTTTTACGTAGGTGTGATTATAAGTGTGCTTTCCCTCTTTGTCTGAATAAAGCCAAGTCTGTGCAACTTCAAGATAATGAAGCTGAGCGAGCATTGTGCCAGTAAGGCGTTAGCATGCTAGGTTCAGAATGTAACTTTAGCATCTTGATGCTAACAGTTGAGTATACATGAACATTTAAGTGCACACACTGTCATAACGGTGTTCGTGGAGAGCAGAAATAATCTCAGGGCAAATTAAAAGAAAAGATACATATATAAAATAAAATGTTATTAAAATATACTTTACATCCTAGAGTTCAGATTGTCCACAAACCAAAACACACAATATCTTTGGCTAAACACTACTTACAGGTTCGTATCAAACTTTAAATCCTCTGTCAGGCACACGCACACATCCCCACATGTACACACATCAAGTTTAGAAAAAGAAACCCTTAAATATTAAATATTCATCTGATAGGTCCGGCTTTGTTCCTGAAAACTGTCCTCAGGTAGTCGTTCCTCCTACGTTAACAGAATATGAAAATAAATGGACAATTTCTCGTTATTAACAAAATTGCATTGGACACTTGTTTCATGTAACACGAAGAACATCATTATTACAACCCTGATTGACGTGACACTCATTGTGATCCTGCTTCTTCTTTAATGTGACTGATATGTGGAGTCCTGAAGAGCTTAATGTGACAACCTCTTTATCCTGCGCTGGGAGCTCCTAAACCTGGACACCCATGACCCCGTGCTGCAGGAAAACAACAACAGACCAGTTCAAAAACAGACAAAAGACAGGCCTGAAATCCTGAATTTAGCTGATTGGTAGAAAACCAGACCACCTTTGCGCACATATTGCTGCGATATCCTGTTTAGTCTCCTCAGTGGTTTTCCCATCCAACTACCTACAAGCAAATGAGTGAGGACTGTTCCCAAATTGTCTGACATAAGATGCATTAATTTAGAAAAAGAAGAAGTCTGTTTTGAATTTGACTCTCTGAGCATCAAGGTGCAGAAATCCTGTCAGTCCCCAGCCTACAGTTTAGTATTTTTCAAGAGTTGTCTTTGACTTTTTATGGCACAGCGACAGGAACAGAGGCAGTAAAACCAGAAAAGGAAATGGAGACACTTTGTCACAAGGCAACACAATCAAAGTGTGATATTTCAGAGCGGTCACGGGCCGTCTGGTGTGTGAAGAATCCGATCAGTCATCCCAGTGATGCTGTTGGCACTGCAGATTCTGAAGCCCATGCAGCTCTTCAGTGTCCATGAACTGATGCGAACCAGCAGAATCTCCTCTCTGAGCGCGTTTGACCGGTTTGATCTCCACTCAGATCAAATCCAGCGTCTCATGATTTCTTACAGTAGTTTTGTCCACTTTTCAGTGCTTCTGTTGCTTTAATATTTGATGCATTTGAATGGAAACTCCCAGGCTTTGATCTCTTTTCCTTGAGACGGTTCACTACATAACAGAGATCCAGGATCTCTCAGAGGCTGCAGATGGCTAAGGAAGGATAACCGAAGGGAAAGGTGTGAAAACCTACCTGCTGCTGCTGCATGCAAAGTAACTGCCTTCGATACTGCTTGTCAAGAATTGCCCATTCTTGATATAAATGTCTGGACCAAAGACTGTATACAAAGATGGATGACACGACAGCTCCCCAAAAGTGAGGCCAAATCATTAAACGCCTCTCCTACTGACTGGTTTGATATGGATCATATTATGATGTGGATTTATGATCAGGTTTTCATTTTTCGTGAACATTAAATATAAATTCTGAGAAATAAAGGTTTGTCTGGGAAAAAAAAAAATTAGTGGCCAAAACCTTCTTCCATATAACGGCAACTACTGACAGCTGTGTTGACCAATGAGGCTCCATGCAGTGCTACTGCAACCAAATAATCAGAGTAGAGGAAGAACAGTGAGAGGAAACGTAACAAACACCAACATAAGAGTCCTTAAGCTTTCCATTACCCATAAACCCACACGAGAACCTGTCCTGCTGTTGACTGGACACACTTAAAGTAGCTTTGATACGAGATTGGCAACTGAAACATGGTGAGTAGAAATGGTGGGAACAGCGGCAGGCCTTGCTTTCGCACAACTGGAGGAAGTGGAAACATGACGTCCATCTTTGTTTACAGTCCTTGATTTGGACTCACATGTGCTCAAACTAATTTGATTCACCTGTGGTGAACAGATGCATGACCCTGCCCGTCACAGCTCCCTGTCCAAAGAAAAGTCGTCAGATTTGGTCACAGTATTGTACACTTGAGCATGCAAACCTCAGTAAATCCGTGCCTGAGCTCTGGAATGAACATCTCCATTTATCAGCACACAGTTGGACTGTGTGTTCGTCCAATTAGACAGTAGTAACCGACAACAGAGGACTGGGACACAGCTGACTGTTGCTCTCCACCCTGGTCCCGTGTGTCAGAAGTTCCTCCACTGTTGTCCAATCATCAAGCAGCTTACTGTTCCTCAGTCGGTTCTGCTTCATGTGGCTCAGCTCCAGCACCGTCTGAGAGGACAGTGACCCCTGCAGTCCCCCGCCCTGCTCTTCCCCTCCTCCCCTCCTCTCCCTGTGTTGCCTTGCCAACGCCACATGTCGTCTCCTCTCCGTCCTGCTCCAATACCGCCCCGCCCATCGTCCATCGTCCTCATCTTCACCTTCCCTTCCTCCACCTCCTCGAACCTCCTCATCCGTTGTGACCTCACTGCGTTCCCTTGCCAGTCGGTAAGCTCGGGCTCTGAGCAGCTGGTTCCTCACTGACTTCTGATTGGACAGTCTGGAGCGAGGAGAGGGTGGAGAGTGAGGGCTTCGTTGTGGAGCTCCTAGTGTGCTGTACAATGGACCAGTGAGACCTTTTGTGTTGCTGGTGCGATTCCCAAGAGTCTGGATACCACGCCAGTCCGATGTACCACTGGAGTTAGATCCAGGACTCTTTGAGAGCGAGTCCTCCTCTCTGCTGCGGCTCGTACCTTTGCTGCTCCTCAGAGAGTTCTGGTTATTGGTCAGACTGGTCCTGTCCAGGCTGAGGTGACTGGTGGAGTGGCTGTTGCTGGGATAACTGGCCCGGCTCCTCGGCCCAATTGAGGTGTTGCAAGTCCCTTGTTGGCTTTTCTGCTGAGTGTTTGGATCGATCGTGTTGGGGTGACTGGCTCTGCGACGGCGCTGTCCTTCACTCAAATCTGTTATGGTTCGACTCCGTCCTGGAGCCTCTATTGTCCCACCTATTCCCTGATGCTGCTCCAACCATAGCGCCCTCCGCTGGCATGGCTCTGTACGACAACCTGTGAACAGACAAGAGTTAACAGATCAAGAACTGCTTCTGTGTTTGAACCCATCCTTAGGAATAAGATTAAAAGCTGTCTCTGGATCTTACCGATAGAAGGCGAAGGTGGCGAGCGATGGCGCGGTAAGGTGGGACTCCTCTCCGCTCTGTGGAAGTGAACTGTTGTGGTTGTGCTGTTACCCACAGTGCAATGGGATGCCTGTGGTGTGCCACTGTGTGTAACTGGAGTTGTCTCAGGGATGGACTCCAAATCCCAGCGTCCTCTCTGCTCTCTGGGGGAGTGCCCGGACCGAAGATGGTGGGTTTGTCGATGGCTTCCGTGAATCTTATGCAGGCGTCTGTGTTCCCCTGTGCTGACGCTGTGAAAGCCTGAGTCACTGGGTTCAGAGGAGATCAGAGACTCGGAGGAGGAGGAGGAGCCTTGGGAGGAAGCGGTGTGGCCTGGCAGTGATGACATGGCGTCTGTCTCTGCTTCAGAGAATGGTATCCGATGGTTTGGGCTGTCAGGACCACATCCCAGTCCACTGTCCAGCTCGCTTAGGGGAAGGTATCCAAGATGACGATCTGACCTCCAGGAAGGGCGATAGTCGGACTGAGGAGGTGAGAGAACAAGTAACAGGTTAATTTATGATTATTATTATTATTATTATTATTTTTTTTTTTTTTTAAATACAAAGATACAACAAATAACGTCTACGGGGCCAAATATTTTAGAGCTTCCTGAATCACTTTTTATTTACAGGCAGATGAACAACTTGATGTGATGTGAGGGAAGAATGGAAATGGCAATGTTGTAACCCATCAGCTGTCCTTGATGATAGTATTTTCCACCTGGAGGGTTGAATGAGGTTAGCAATGAAGGACTTCCAGTCAAGGTTTCCCACTAGCTTTAGGGATTATTATCTAAATCCTTGTTGGATGACTGCTGGTAGATCCTAGGATTGAACTTCTAAAATTCCAACCACCTCACAGCCTTAGCATGGAAGTCTAGAAGATGATACTTGATGTTTTTTAAGCTGACTTCTTCTTTATTCTTAAAGTGTTTCTGGCAGAGCTTGGACTCATAGTTTGGCTCATCTTGCTGTAGGATGAAGCTCTGAAATGTTATGAAATGTTCATTATTATTATTGTTCAGTTTTGAGTAACCTTACCTTTTTTCTTAACATTTGGCAGTTCGACGGTTACTTTTGTACCATTTGTCAAAAAATGGAAAAATTGGGTTGTTTTTAACTTTATGACTGCAGTGTTGACACATATCTGTGACATAATATGGACGGATGTGTTTTTAATGAGCTACCTGTCTTGGAAAATTTTTGGGCTCCATTTCTTCCGTGTTGTAGCAGCCAATCAGACAGCTCTCTGAGTTCCGTTGGTACGGCAGCATTTCTGGACCCTGCTGTAGAGGGAAATGAAAATTAAAGATAATTAAAAAAAAAAATAAAAAAATTCACAAATAGACCAACAGGAGATCGGGATTTGCTGACTCACCTGGTAGTCCAGTCTGTCCAGATGATCCAAGCTGTAAGAGACGCTGGGAAGAAAGCTCTGCCCCAGCTGCTGGTCGTTCGGTCTGGTCAGGTAGCCGTTGGGAGGATAAACATCAGGCGACATCATCATTCGACCACTGGCAGAGTACAGGTCAGGGGACATGGTCATGTGACCATAGTAAGGCCTGTGGATGAAGAGGCAAAGGGAACCAAGGGTTACATCCTCCCAGTCTTCAGATAACGCTCAGGTGAGCACAGGTCAGAATGGTCCGACCTGTGGTACGTACACTCCCGGATGAATATTATGAGCCCTCATGCACATGTATCACCGTAGCATGTGTTGCTCTGACAGCTGGCTCAGCAGAACAACCTCCGCTCATGGATATTCAATGAAGGGCTTAGAGAGTCGACCCAACATCCTGCTGACCTTGCACACTGAATACTGTCCCTCCATTGAGGACTTTAATGTTGACACACTTTGGTTTTTTAAGCTTGCGTCTCAAACTGATTCCTGATTTTCACCGCCCCCCTCACCCGGTACTGTAGGCCTCCTTCTGGACGTCCTCTCCCTCCACCAGTCCCATCGCCCTCAAGGCCTCCCAGTGTCGCTCTGTCGGGACACCGCACTCATTCGCACAACGGGATCGCCGCCTCCTGTGACCACGATCCCTCCTGGTCTCGACCTGCACGTTTATCGGCTGGCCGTACTCGTCCACAAAGTGCAGCTCCTCCCTGTGGTGTCGGTGGTGAGCCGGTTCTCGAGGTTTGGCCTGAGGAGAGGGGACAGATCAGAGTCATGGCGCGTGATACGAAATGAGTGCTTTGAATCGACGTTGATCTGTGAAAGGCCTCTCTTCATATCTGCAGTATCGATGAAGGACAGAAGCAGCAACACGGCAGCGTGGCAGAGTGGGAGTTTAGCCTCCAATACAAGGTCAGCCACCTCTTTTGTTTCTAACTTTTTGGCTTGCATGACTACAATTGTGTTGCATAACGTGGCATATGATTCATACTCTCTTTATATAAAAAGATAAAGGACTGAGCTATTATGTTTGGTTAGAGAGCAGCAGAGAGTAGCTCTGCTGGTCTCTGTTTCTGCTCCTTTCGCTGGTTATTTCCTCTGTTTGAGGAGAACAGTGTTTAAATTAATGAAAACAGCAGCTCTGGACCTCGACCCTCTGTGACACTCAGAGAGAGAGAACTAATGTTCAGCATTTAGATAAAAACATCTTTTTTAATCAGTTACCAAGTGTTGCTCATAAACGTCTGACTGAATGAGCGTTTCAGAGTGTAAAACCTTTATATAAAGCATCAATCCTGGATGTTCAGACTGAGCATGTGCAGATTTTCAAACCTCTTCATGTTCATCTGTTAACTGATCAAAACAATCTGTTCTAAAAATAGCACCAGATCTTCATGAAATCTTTATGATACTCACTGAAATGATGAGGTCATCACGTAAGGATTATAAACACCAAAGACCATAGCTCCCGCCCCCCCTGCAGGCCTCCAGAGGGCTGGCCAATCAGAGAGAAGGGGGTTGTGGAGCGGAAGGTCTTAAAGAGACAGGATTTTTTTTTTTTTAGCTGTGAATCATATAAGTTTCTATGGGGGCACCAGAGGGACAAAATAAAGACTTTGAAAAGTACAACACCTCCACTTTATGGAATCCCCTTCATGACAGTGTTTATTTTTAAAGCACAATTGAAATTGCTATGGGCAGACCTTGGTGTTTAAGGCCCCACCCCTCCATATCATTACCAGTAAGGATGACCTCATCATTTCAGCAAGTCAGAGTGTTTTGATTAGTTAACAGATTCAGAAGAACATGAAGAGGTTTGATAATCTGCACATGCTCAGTCTGAACATGCAGCTTTGGCGCTTTACAGTCATGTTTGGCAGACAGCCTCGAGTGGACGGTTGAGGAACTACAGGTGATTTTCTTGGCTCTTTGTTGATTATCTTCGCGCTAAGTGCTCAGGAGGAAAAACAAACAGATGATGTTAAATGTGAGTGTGTCACTGTTCTGTCATCCGGGTACAGGAAAGGACAGCTGGCGCCCTGAAGGACTTCCTGTGGTTATGAGTGTACACGATGACAAACCCATGGAAGAGGTGGTTTTTGTCGTAACGTCACGTGTGAGAGTGAAGCCGAAGTTACGGAGAGTCAGTCTTCATAGAGACATGATGTAGGTCAGGATTCAGTAGCAACCCCCTGTAACCCCTGGACCAGTACTGGAGTCTTTACACTCTCAGTGCAGGGCCCGGGGCCACACACACACACACACACACATGTGAACATGCAGAAAGACTTGCTCACATTGATGCAGAATGACGTGAGTGCATACATAAATAACCAGTTTGTAGTTCATACATGTGGAAACCTGCTCCACACAAGGTCATACACACACACACACACACACACAAACATACATACACATACATACACACACTGGAATCAGAGAGTGAGAGTGATGTACCCTGGAGAAGTGTGTTGCGCTCTGCTGCACTTTGACAGTAACGCAGACTGATCTCTCTCCCTCTCCCTCTCTCTCTCTCTCTCTCTCTCTCTCTCTCTCTCTCTCTCTCTCTCTCTCTCTCTCTCCCCCTCTCTCTCTCTCTCTCTCTCTCTCTCTCTCTCTCTCTCTCTCTCTCTCGCTGTGTTTCATGAAGCTTTGACTCAATTCTCAGCGAGTCTCAAAGTGCAAAACTCTGCAGAATGTGACACCCCTCGTTCTCAGCACAAAATCACAGAAAGCGTGCAAAAGCGGTGTGGAAGTGTCAGAGGCAGCGAGCTTTGTACAACTGAATCAGAGCCGGTGGAATTCATTCAGCTGGATTCAGACAGATCTCTTTTCAGACGTGCTGCTGGAAGAAAAACAGTCCAACATGGATAAAAAGCTTCAGTCTGAAGCTGGTTTAGTCTTATTAAGGCTCATTAAAACACATCTAAAGTTAATTAGCTGTGCTGGAGTTTAAAGATACACCTCTAAAGTCTGAAAGCTGGATCTTAAAGTGACCCCCCAGCTGTGGTGGACTTGGTTTAGTACCTCCTGATCAATGGTCTTCTTTGAGCCTGATGGTCTGAATGTGTCTCTGTCAGCTCCTGGTGTTCCAGTTTAAAGAGTGACCCTGTAAACTGGTGACCTTCAGCTGAACGTGTCAGTGGATATCCAGTTTACAGCAGCTGTTCAAACACAGAAGAAGAAGAAGTCCTCTGAATGCATCCGTGTTCAGTTTGATATACGAGTCATAATCTGCTCCTCAGATCAGGATTTAATGAGGATCTGAAGCTGTTTGAGGAGGAAGCCTCCCTGAGGCTCAGAGTCCTCCACCAACGGGCTCCTTCTGGAGCTCAAACACGGCTCCATCTCTGCCGTCTTCATGCTTCAGACGTTGTTTGGGGTTTTTAGAAACGGCTTCGACCGACTTCAGACGGCTTTGTCTCCAGAGCTCGTCTCCTTTCAAGAGTCAACAGATCCATCAGCAGTGAAATAAAGAACCATCAAATCCAGCACAGACTGGATATCCTCCATGCTAACAGGCTAACAGGCTAACTGCACTGAAAGGCCTTCGTTGTTGTCTTACTGCCCTCTGCTGGTCCGGTGCTGGTTTACATCATCTACCCGGGTCTCCAGCCCCACGGTCAGACAAACAATGGGCCACATGAACTATTTAGTTCTAGGGACTGTCTGAACAGGAACTTTTTAAAAGTGCCTGAAACTGAGCCTCTCTCAAGAGAACATCGTTCATTCTGTGGACCCCGTAGTATCGTAGTAACATCTGTTTTCAAACCTTTGATTAGATGATGATGTAGATGCTAACTCCTTGTATCGGTCTCTCTCTCTCCTATTTGGCAAATTTTTTTCAGTATCTCTCTTCATGATAAGTTTTTAGCGAGCTCTGTGTGTATTTACACGTTTGTTGGCATCTTTAAATCACATCTCACTGTGCATTTCTGTCTCCAAGCTACACAAACCGTGACATCAGTGCAAACACACTGCTCTTAAAGAGACAGGGAGCCAGAGCAGAGTTTGAAGGATGAAATAAGGCTTCAACAAAACACCAGAGAGAGAAAAACAGATTTCACTGAGCTGTAAATCATGTGAAGATACTATGGGGGCTCCAGAGGGACAGAATAAAGACTGAAAAAAACCAAGATACCCTCTCTTTAATAAGTGGGATCTGACCTTTACTCAGAAATAAAAAGAGACTCCCACTTAAAATACTTCTGGCTCATTTCTCTCAGACAGAAACTGATCCTCCTGTCTCGTCTGAGGCGCTCAGCTCTGAATCTGTCCGTCCTCCAAACAAAGAAATCCTAATATACGTGAGCTTCATGTGTGAAGAGTTGACGCCTCCTGCTGAGGTGACAGCTGAGGTTTTGTCTCGGGGAGGATCGACGGAGGATCTTCTGATTGTAAATGTTTGAGCGGTCTGTTGTGACACCGTGGTGAGGGAGAGATAATCGAGGATCAGAGTCGGTTTATCTGTGATGAGACGCCGGCAGGCTGTGGTGCGATGGCGGAGAGATTGACAGGGTGTTTGATGTGACCGACGGCTCTGTGTCACCTGAGGATGTACAGATTACTCCATACCTCTCTCTTAAAGAAGACTGAAAGGAAGATTAATGTTCTGTTGTTCTCATCCATCAGCCGAACTGGAGGAAAACACAGACAGTCGTGATTATAACCTGCAGGAATCACAGTCGGCACAATCAAACCGTCATTTTGTCCTGATTCTTAAACAATGAGCAGGAAGAAGAGAAATAATTCCACCGTTCAATCATCAGAGCGACAGAGAGTTTTAGAGTCTCATCAGTGAATCACTGAAGAAAAGACTCACACAGTTCTTCTTCTTTCTGAATGTGAAGCTTTAATGATGGAGGAGAAATCCAACATATTCATACGTCAGGTTTCCCCTGAAGGAGTCATGTCTGGACGGCAGCACGTGTGTTTATTAATGCAGTGATCTCCACTACAGAGTCACGTCTGTTTTTAAAGCAATATTATCATCAAACTGTTGGACTACTTGCTCTCGCAGTCGCTCACAGAGTGGTTAGACTCAGCCTCTCTGGTAGTGACAGACCGATATGCTTTTTCCAGGGCCGATACCGATATTTGCAGTAAAAGTGAATATAATGGCATCAAAATTTTGAATAATACAAACTCTGATCCTTAACTTTGTTTAAATGCCTTTCAGCACATGTTTATTTAACATGTTCCAGGCTCAGCAGCATGTCTTCTAAAGGTAAATACAAATCTAAACAAATAAATAGCTCCCTTAAGTTTTCTACAGTATATAAACTGTTTCAAAATTTCAACACAACTAAAATGTTTATCTCTTTTTTTTTAACTTCAAACAATAACAATAACAATAATTTCATTTTCAAGAGCCAAGCAAGCTGTGAAAGTTATAATAAGTTCATAGACTGTGAGATAGTCACGATGCTAATTATTTTAGCCGGTCAATGGGATTTTCCATTCATGTTAGCATTAAGCTAGCAGACTTTCGCTAACCGAAGCAAAGTAGTTAAGAATAGCTTTCCTTTGGCAAGTTTTGAAGTGACCTATTATCGGCCGTCATATTAAAAAAGGCCAATGCCTTTTTGGGTCAAAATGACAAACATGTGCGCCGATTATCAGGCCAGGCCGATTATCAGGCCAGGCCGACTATCAGGCCAGGCCGATTATCAGGCCAGGCCGATTATCAGGCCTGGCCTGATTATCAGGCCAGGCCGATTATCAGGCCAGGCCGACTATCAGGCCAGGCCGATTATCAGGCCAGGCCGATTATCAGGCCAGGCCGACTATCAGGCCAGGCCGATAATCGGTCTATTCCTACTCTCTGGAGTCTCCTTTTGACAACCAGTCATGTGACCTGTTTATCATTTACCAGATCAAGCTGTGTTTGGACCAGACGTGTTCTAGAACTATAGTGTTCCGTTGACCCGTTGTTGGATCAAACCGGAGGATCAGTTTCTGTCTGGATGAAATGAACCAGGGACTGTGGAGTCTTTTTTTCATTTCCCAGGAAAGGCTGAGTTGTCCCTGACAGAGGGCGGCCGTCTCCCCTCACTCTGACGGCTCAAACGCAGCTTTAGTTTGTTTAAATCTTCTTTCTCGTCTCCTCTTGTCTCGTGATGTTTTCCGTGCAGCTCTCCTGCTGACCCTGTTCTGTCCCTGTGTTTGTCTCCCCTCTGATCTCTATATAACCTGATATATAGACTGATATATATAGAGTGACTGTGGTGCACGTCCTGCTGTGTGTTTACGTGACGTTTGTCTTCATCTATCTCACAGCACCGGTCATCTCTGCAGCCGTCAGATCGGGTTATGATCTGTGTCCTCTCTCTGTCTCTGTACTGTACTGTGAGGGTCCATCAGAGGTCCACTGTCCTCCTAAACCACGTGTGTGTGTGAGCGTGTGTGTGTCTGCGGTTTTTGTTTACCACTCGTTTCACTGAGGATGAGACGTGGAGCTGATAATCTTGTTTTTCAGCTCTGAGTTAAATGTGCGTCCCTGCAGATTGTTCAGCTCTGCGTGTCTAAAGCGAGCACGGAGCCGCGGCCCGTACGGCCTTTTGATCACTGAGGCGTTCAGCCAGGAGACGCGGCGCTAAACGAGAACACGGCTTAGCTTTCTGATCGCTGCGGAGGGTAGAAGCGTCTCAGGGATCCAACAAAGAGCAATTACTGAGATGTGCCTTCACCCCATAACGAGCTCAGAGACCCAGCAGAGCTCTGAAACCAGGAGAGACTCCTCTGAAGGGAGCCGAGCTGCAGTGCTCTCTCTCTCTCTCTCTCTCTCTCTCTCTCTCTCTCTCTCTCTCTCCATGTCGTCCTGAACTGCTCAGAAAGAATAACTCAGCAGAAACCGGCGTCCAGCTTCTCTCCTTCACTCTCACATGTTTGTTTTGCTGCAGTTGAGTCACTGGTGGAAGTGATGCTGGGGAGGAAAACTGGAAGAAATCCTCTGAAGGACTCAACAAGTAGATCAATATAAGTCTCAGCACAGAGAGGCTTCCAGCATGGTTACAAAAACAAACACACAGCTGGGTCGAGGTTTGGACAACAGAGGTGAGTGTGTGTGTGGAGTGTGTTACATCTAAGTATCAAAAACATTAAACAAACAAAAACCACCATCAACTAAAGGTCTACTACAAATATCTGATATCAAAATTTTTAAAGTATTTTCAAAAACTCAAACTAACGCTGAGGTCAGACCATCGTCTGCATAAAATGTAGACTTACTCTCCGTGACAACACCGTCTGTTTCTGATACGGAGTCTTGAAGCCAACTGTTTGCGGCGCCACATCGGAAACGTGGCACTCAAACCAGTAAAGGAGTAAGGATGAGGTCCAAAGACGGATCTTTAGCCTCCTCAGGTAGATTATTTTTGATTTTTTAATGAGCGCGTATTTGGAAGTTGCTGCTTTAGTGGTGTTAACAGCAGACTGCTGGTAATTTTTTTTATTATAAGTATTGAAAATACTGTATTTTCTTAATCGTCCCAAAAGTACAACATTTTTTAAGAAGTTTGTAAGATTTTTATTTTTACTGTAAACTGCTGTTCTTATAAATGTCACAGTAGAAAACTATATACTTTTAAAATGTAACTGTAAAAAACGTACTTTTTATTGTCACAGTGAAATGTTACTTTTTAAACTATGTTTTTATTGTAAGTGTAAAATACTGGATTTTTTATGTTGTTACACTAAAATACTATATAAATTTATTCTTACGGTAAAAACTGTTTTTCATTTATATGATAAAATGTTACTTTTTTAATTGTTAAAATAAAACACTGTATTTTTTGTTGCAATAAAATACTTTAGATTTTTTCTTCTTACAGTAAAAAAACTATTTGTTAAGGTAAAATATTGTTTATTTTTTGTTACAGTAAAATATTAAGTGCAACTGAAAAACTGTATTTTTTATCGTTACAGTTTAATACTTTGTATTTTTACTAATCAGAGAAAAAAATCTGTTTTTTTTTTAAGTGTTTTTGTGAAACCTGAGTTTTTTATTATTGTAAATTATTCTATAATTTTTACTTCTTGCAGTAAATAAAAAACTGTATTTTTTTCCAGTATTTTTTATAATTTTACAGTGAAAAACTTTAGGAAGCACCCTCGCTCTGTGAATCTGAAGCTTTGATTCTCGACAGTCCGAAGAGGAAGTTCAGAGTCAGCCGACCTTCGTGCCAAATATCACATCAATATTGTTCAACTCTGCAGATCCGACAGAAACCACTGCCAAAATACTCCACATCATGGGGGCACTTATACACTGACTCTGGGTCCTGCCCCCTAAATAAGGAGCCTTTCCTGGGGGGGGGGGGGGGGGGGGGGGGCATGAACTTAACCTGAACCCTGGGCTCCTGAAAAGGTTCCTGTGGAAAGTTCCTGCAGCAGTAACTCAGCTTCAATAAATGAGATTAGTTTGATGCAGAGAACTTGATATCACTTTCTGTCAGAGCCATGAGCAACACACACACACACACACACACACACACACACACACACACACATACACACACACACACACACACACACATACACACACATACACACACATACACACACACGTGAACCCAGACAATCACTGAAGAGGCTCTAATGACTGACGGCTCGGGGCCATTATCTGTGTGTGTGTGTGTGTGTGTGTGTGTGTGTGTGTGTGTGTGTGTGTATGTGTGTGTGTGTGTGTCAAACAGAGCAGGTCATCTCAACAACCATCACATCTCTCTCTCTCTCTCTCTCTCTCTTTCTCTCTCCCCCCCAAACACACCTGCAGCAGGTCACTCACCTTCGTCCGGGTGAGACGACACCCCATGCTGATGTCCTGGGACGAGTCAGAGAGAGAGGGGGGAGAGAAAAACTGATGACAACAAAAACGAGAAGAGGAAGATGACGAGGTCGTTGGGAACAGGACGAGCGAGGGTTAGAGTGGCAGGACGAGAGAGAGAGAGAGAGGATGGAAAGGTTTGTATAAAGAAGAGAGAGAGAGAGAAAGAGAGAGTTTGATGGACCTCATCCACCCACAAGCTCACATCTCCAAACTCTGATCCCCCACAATCCTTCGCTCATCAGCTGTCCTCCTGCACCGCACAGGAAACTACAGCTCCCATGATGCCACAGTGTAAACAGCAGCAGTCGGTGGGCAGCAGGTCCATCGCATTAAACCTCTCTCTCTCCTCAGGAATCTGGAACCACCAAGGGCGAGCGAATGCAGGAGCAGCAGCAGCACAGAGAGATGGGCGAGCGAGGCAGAGAGGGTACTGAACTCTAACAGAAAGAGAGAGAGAGAGAGAGAGAGGGGGATGCAGGTGTGAATAACAGAGCTGTCCTCCTCACAGTTTCTTCTTCTTCTTCGTCTTTCTTGCTCTTCTGTCACTCTCTCACTCCGTCTCTGTAGCTCTGCTCCCAACCAGCCAATCACAGAGCCTGGATGCAAGGAGGAGGGGAGGCAGAGGCTGTGATTGGTTGAGAGGAGTGTCAGTCTCAGCATCCATTCATTTTTCTCTGTCTGTGCTCTGTTCTTCTCTCTCTCTCTCTCTCTCTCTCTCTCTCTTGCTCTCTCTCTCTCTCCCTCTCTCTCTCTCTCTCTCTCTCTCTCTTGCTCTCTCTCTCTTTTGTCACCATCTGTCGTCAGATACCTTCCTGCTTTTACGTTGTTCCCACCTCTGTCTCCAGCCTGACGCTGCCATCATTCCTCCAGTGTGTGTGTGTGTGTGTGTGTGTGTGTGTGTGTGTGTGTGTGTGTGTACGGCAATTATCTATTTATGCAGATCATGTGATTCATAATTTTTCCTCTGAGTGAGAGCGTCGTTCTCAGAAACAGTGTGTTCTGTGAATCCACAGACAGCACTCGCTGCTCTCAGGCTGCAGCAGGACTTCACTTCCTCCAGCGTTAAATAAAACATTAAATGAATCAGTTCATAACTTCGCCCAGAGTTATATTTGGAAAAGATATTAAATGTTATTCTGACGGCACGGACAGGAGGAAATGTGCTACATTTAAATGTTCAGCGTGTAGAAATGTGAATAATATATATCTTCTCATCAGATCCAACATTAACGCACACCCACAATTATTTCCTCAGTCTGTGAATCTACAGCTTAAAGCTGTGTTCAGTGATCTTCATTCATTCAGAATTTACCATCAAAAAACCATCATTTTAGGAATGAATATACCAGCAACCAGAAAATATGTTCCTTTACACCCATCAATAACTGTTCTGCTAAATGCTGCTAAAAAACTAGACACTGTACCTTTAAAAACTGCAAACTGTACCTTTAAAAAAAACTGCACACTGCGCCTTTAAAAAACAACACACTGTGCCTTTAAAAAACTACACACTGTACCTTTAAATACTGCAAACTGTACCTTTAATTAAAAAAAAAACTACACACTGCACCTTTAAAAAACAACATACTGTACCTTTAAAAACTGCAAACTGTAATTTTAAAAAAACTGCACACTGCACCTTTAAAAAACAACACACTGTGCCTTTAAAAAACTACACACTGTACCTTAAAAAACTGCAAACTGTACCTTTAATAAAAAAAACTACACACTGCACCTTTAAAAAACAACACACTGTACCTTTAAAAACTACAAACTGTACCTTTAAAAAAAACTGCACACTGCGCCTTTAAAAAACAACACACTGTGCCTTTAAAAAACTACACACTGTACCTTTAAAAACTACAAACTGTACCTTTAAAAAAAACTGCACACTGCGCCTTTAAAAAACAACACACTGTGCCTTTAAAAAACTACACACTGTACCTTTAAATACTGCAAACTGTACCTTTAAAAAAAACTGCACACTGCGCCTTTAAGAAAACAACACACTGTGCCTTTAAAAAACTACACACTGTACCTTTAAAAACTGCAAACTGTACCTTTAAAAAAAACTGCATACTGCGCCTTTAAAAAACAACACACTGTGCCTTTAAAAAACTACACACTGTACCTTTAAATACTGCAAACTGTACCTTTAAAAAAACTACATACTGCGCCTTTAAAAAACAACACACTGTACCTTTAAAAAACTACACACTGTACCTTTAAAAAACTACACACTGTACCTTTATATACTGCAAACTGTACCTTTAAAAAAAACTACACACTGTACCTTTAAAAAACTACACACTGTACCTTTAAAAAACTACACACTGTACCTTTAAAAAACTACACACTGTACCTTTAAAAAAAACTACACACTGCGCCTTTAAAAAACAACACACTGTACCTTTAAAAAACAACACACTGTACCTTTAAAAAACTACACACCGTACCTTTAAATATAAAGAAAGCTAATGCTAGTCTGTGTCCATATCATTAAATGATATATTTTATCCTTAGTCCGCCCTCAAAGCAAATCATTATTAAGCATTTTAGGGTTGGCACTTGAGGTGGCCAATCAGAAATGAAGGGGTGTGGCCAGCTCATCTGGGCACGCCCCTGCCTTCAGCCCTTTCACTGCTTCCTTTCCTCTGGTAGCAACCTGTGGATTTAAACCCTGAACTTGTCCGTTTTGCTTCAACATGAACATTGTTGTTGACTCAGCTGGTATCAGAAGCTCCGCCCCTTTTTGATTCCAGTTGGTTGGTTTCTTCTTCTAGCCGTGCGTGATATTATGGGTTTTCTCTACTTAAACAAGAGTGTGAGACAAAAACCCTTCAAACGGTCACCATGGTAACAGCTCCATGTGGATTTTGAGCCTGTTTTAGTCTTTGTTCTGCTTCGTTTCTAATGTCCAGGTTTGTCCTGTTTTGGTCTCCAGAGTGTTGAGTAACTGGAGGAGACCAAAACAGACCAAAAAGCAAAGAAAAACTTCAGCTCCTTAGCTAGAAGTCTATTTAAGTGATATAGAAGATGAATGAATGAATGAATGAATGAATGAGAGGTAAAACTCTAGGATGTGAAACTGAGGGATGATAACAGTGTTGATGCTTCTCTGGCATGAAACTGACCGTATCTGATGTGTTATTTATTTAATATTCAGTGAGCTCTCTGACCCAGTTTGTGTTGATATCTGTGACCGTGTGTGTGTGTGTGTGTGTGTGTGTGCCATATGTTACTGTGTGTGATGGTGTATTCAGGTCTCCCCTGAGGTTCATTAAGCAGCATTAATTTGTCTTATGTAACTTTCTCTCTCTTCCTCTCGCTCTCCTGTTATCGGCCTCGTTCTTCTCTTCTCTGTTCTGTGTTTCTGAGAGGCGTTCAGTGTCCCACAGCGCTCAGCTTCTCTTTGTGAAATCAGACTTCTTGTCCATCGTATTGTTCCGATAGGAGACGTGGTCTTCTTAAAGGTACTTCTCCATGTATGGATGTTAAAGGTGGTGATAGGATCTTGTTTGGATCAGGGTTGGCTTCAAACGTTGGCTCACTTTTGAAGCCAGCCTCTAGAGGACAGAGGAGGAACTGCAGTTTTTGGGACTCTTCTTGTCACACAGGTGTTCTTAGATTTGTAGGTGTATGTAAACACTTTGATCTGACTGTTTAATCAGAATGAAGTGATGTCGTCATGGTAAACGTGAGGAGGTGAGAGGTGATGGAGAGGCCACGCCTCTTTCCTTCCATCCTCCCCGTTTCTCTTTAAACTGTTTCCCGGTCTCTCCATCCTCATCCTGCGAGTCACTCTTTCATCACGTACTCCCTGATCTCTTCTTCCTCCAACATTTTGTGTTGCAGAACAAACTCTCCGCCTGGGGGAAGGTTGTTGGTGCTGTGGTCACCAGAGATCCACGTTCTGGTGCAGTGATGCAGTCAGAGTCTCGCTCTCTGCAGGACACACTTCCTGTCCACCCTGTCGAGTCACTGTCAGCACATCATGATCTTTGTTTCTTTCATACAGGCCCGTCTGAACTTTCTTTCCTCACGTCTTTAATAATGTAACTCTCTGTGCTCTTCTCTGGCCTCCGGATTAATCCTTCAACACACAGACTCTTTGTTTAATCTCTACCTCTCTTTAAAGGGTGAATTCAAGTTTTATTTTTAGCTTGAAGCTGCGTGAGGTGCAAATCGACAGTAAACATTCTTCATACGGTCACAGCTCCTGTCTGAAGAAGCACGGACGCTCACTTATTCACTGCTGTGGATCAAAACACACATCAGTCACCTGGCTGCAGGTGTGTCTAAAGGAAGAATGAACGTCTGGATGAAGATTTAAAACAAGTCAAAAGAGAGAACCATCAGTTTATTTCTTTATTAATCTTATATACAGACATTTACATCGATCGTTGCTAAAGTTACTAAAGATAGTTAAGGTGATTTCCTGATATCTACGACAGTGTAACACAGATAGTGTATTAAAGACTCCGTCCAGGTGTCGCTCCAGTCTGAGAGTAAATGATGAACAGTAAATATATATTTATGAGGAAGAAGAAGAAGAAGCAGGGTCGTCAGTTTGACACAACAAACACTCAGAAATCAGTCCGTTTACTAAAAGACTAAAAAGACTAGAAACATGTCTCCCACTTCTTTCCTTTGTCTCTGCAGAGGTTTGTTTCCACGTGAGATGATCTGGACTGAAATCATCGAATAAATGAGCTCAAATTTTAAAAAACGTTAATGCCACGAGTAAAAACCCGCTCTGGGTCACTGGAGCACGACTTCATGATGAACTGACGAACCCTCTCACCGTGAAGGAGGAACCAGTTTGTTCACCTCAGTCTGCCGTCACGTGAAGGAAACACTTTGTGGTAAATTTGTTTAACAGGAAGTGGACGTGGTGATATGTGTGCTTACAGACATTAAATAAGGTTAGCTTAGCTTAGCATGAAGAAGGGAAGCAAAGGGAAAAAAACCAACCTGGTTAAGCATCTCCCTATGAGTTGTGCCTTAAAGAGGAAGTGTTGTGTTTTTTTAAAAAGTCTTTATTTTGTCCCTCTGGTGCCCCCGTAGAATCTTTTCATGATTTAAAGCTAAAAAAAAAATCTCTATTTTTCTCTCCCTGGTGTTTTAGTAAACTCTTATTTCTGCCTCTGTTCTAGCCGCTGTCTCTTTAAGGCTCCCCCTTCACTCTGATTGGCCAGCCCTCTGGAGACCTGTTTGGGGCGGGGCTATGGGCAAGCCTTGGTGTTTAAGGCCAGTTAGGGCATCTCAAGGGAGCACCAAACTACCACAATATAAGTATTTCCTTAATTGTTTCAGGTGTTTGTAGGAGCAGAGCCAGGCTACTACTTTCCTGTTGCTTACAGTGTTTATGCTAAGCTAGGCTAACAGCTTCTGACTCCAGCTGTGAGACTAATGACTGATTTGCAAAGAATTAAGGAATAAAGACATAATTTTCATCAATGAGATTCACCTGGTTCCAGTTAACGTCCAGAAAACAAATCTGTCTGTTTTTATAAAAACAACACATTTATTGCTCGTCAGCATCTGCTAGCAGCCTAGCGCTAACGTGTGTGTATTTGAAGCGGGTTTTGAACACCACATGAGGACGTTTAGAGCGCTGCAGCTGTTTTTTTTCCTGATTACTGAGTTCATTAAATGATCCGTTTTACTCGACAGGTGAGACTGGAAGCTGTTAAGGTCATGTGCAGTCAATGCAAGAGTGGCTTCATCATCGTCTTCATCATCCTCTTCCTCCTCACAGCCTCAGCGTCAGGATCCCCATCAGACAGGCTAACAGGAGCGAGGGTGTGCATACTGAAGCCGCGTCTCTCGTGCCTTTCTGGTTCTGGAATATTTTTACCGTCACTTCTCTCTCTGCTTTTTCTGCAGGCTTCATCTTCTTCTCCTCTTCCTCCTTTACGTCCTCCTTTACATCCTCCTCTTCCTCCTTCTCCTGGACGTCCACATCCCTGTGTCGTCCTTTGGTTGTTGCTGGAGGTCTGGGGGGCAGCGTTCCTGGAGGGGGAGTGGCCTCTAGCTGGATTTCTTCAGAGTCCTCTGCAGAGGCGGTGCTGATGCTGGGGGGAACAGGTGTGGTCGTAGGCGATGGTGTGGTTGTGATCGGAGCAGTCGTGGTGACAGGAGCGACGTAAACGTCAGTAGTCGCAGGAGGAGGAACGACCGCCTCCTCCTCAGTTTCCTCCTCGTCGGGCAGGAGGAAGGGCTCTGTGGAGGCAGGAATGTCTGTTCCCTCCTCGTCCTCTCCGTCATCGTCTGCTTCGTCCTCCGCGTCCTCCAACGTGTCTTCAGCTGGAAAACAAATAAAAACAAATACATACTTTCTGAGACTGTTTGAGGAGACGCATCGAGCGTCAGGATCATGATTTAGATCAACGTTTAGGGCCCATCCCAACTCGACCCCTCAGCCTCGGTTTAACCCTCAGCCTCGGTTTACCCCTCAGCCTTGGTTTACCCCTCAGCCTCGGTTTACCCCTTAGCCCTCAGTTTACCCCTCAGCCTCGGTTTACCCCTCAGCCTCGGTTTAACCCTTAGCCCTCAGTTTACCCCTCAGCTTTGGTTTACCCCTCAGCCTCGGTTTACCCCTCAGCCTTGGTTTACCCCTCAGCCTCGGTTTAACCCTTAGCCCTCAGCTTACCCCTCAGCTTTGGTTTACCCCTCAGCCTCGGTTTACCCCTCAGCCTTGGTTTACCCCTTAGCCCTCAGTTTACCCCTCAGCCTCGGTTTACCCCTCAGCCTTGGTTTAACCCTCAGCCTTGGTTTAACCCTCAGCCTTGGTTTACCCCTCAGCCTCGGTTTACCCCTCAGCCTTGGTTTACCCCTCAGCTTTGGTTTAACCCTCAGCCTTGGTTTACCCCTCAGCCTCGGTTTACCCCTCAGTCTTGGTTTTGCTCGTTCACTGAGTATCCTGATCCTCCATAAGGTAAAGGGGGAGGGGCTTCACAGCCCTTGAAACAAAGACAAACCAGGACCTCACTTCAAAGGAAGGGGTATGAGAAACTTCCCATGATACCCCATGCCTGCTGACAAGATGGCGGAATAGAGATACATGAATGTAAGTAATTAAGCCCGATTATGGAGACAGCTGAAAACCAAAAGGGCCCAAACAAAAGGTGACACAGCCAGAGAGAAAGGGGTAAGACAGAGGGGTAAGACAGAGGGGTAGACAGAGGGGTAAGACAGAGGGGTAAGACAGAGGGGTAAGACAGAGGGGTAAGACAAAGGGGTAAGATAAAGGGGGAGGGCTGAGGGGTAAGACAGAGGGGTAAGACAGAGGGGTAAGACAGAGGGGTAAGATAAAGGGGTAAGACAGAGGGGTAAGACAGAGGGGTAAGACAGAGGGGTAAGACAAAGGGGTAAGACAAAGGGGTAAGATAAAGGGGGAGGGCTGAGGGGTAAGACAGAGGGGTAAGATAAAGGGGGAGGGCTGAGGGGTAAGACAGAGGGGTAAGACAGAGGGGTAAGACAGAGGGGTAAGACAGAGGGGTAAGACAGAGGGGTAAGACAGAGGGGTAAGACAAAGGGGTAAGACAAAGGGGTAAGATAAAGGGGGAGGGCTGAGGGGTAAGACAGAGGGGTAAGACAGAGGGGTAAGACAGAGGGGTAAGATAAAGGGGTAAGACAGAGGGGTAAGACAGAGGGGTAAGACAGAGGGGTAAGACAAAGGGGTAAGACAGAGGGGTAAGATAAAGGGGTAAGACAGAGGGGTAAGACAGAGGGGTAAGACAAAGGGGTAAGACAAAGGGGTAAGATAAAGGGGGAGGGCTGAGGGGTAAGACAGAGGGGTAAGATAAAGGGGGAGGGCTGAGGGGTAAGACAGAGGGGTAAGACAGAGGGGTAAGACAGAGGGGTAAGACAAAGGGGTAAGATAAAGGGGGAGGGCTGAGGGGTAAGACAGAGGGGTAAGACAGAGGGGTAAGATAAAGGGGGAGGGCTGAGGGGTAAGACAGAGGGTAAGACAGAGGGGTAAGACAAAGGGGTAAGATAAAGGGGGAGGGCTGAGGGGTAAGACAGAGGGGTAAGACAGAGGGGTAAGACAGAGGGGTAAGACAAAGGGGTAAGACAGAGGGGTAAGATAGAGGGGTAAGACAGAGGGGTAAGACAAAGGGGTAAGACAGAGGGGTAAGACAAAGGGGTAAGACAGAGGGGTAAGACAGAGGGGTAAGACAGAGGGGTAAGACAGAGGGGTAAGACAGAGGGGTAAGACAGAGGGGTAAGACAAAGGGGGAGGGCTGAGGGGTAAGACAGAGGGGTAAGACAGAGGGGTAAGACAGAGGGGTAAGACAGAGGGGTAAGACAGAGGGGTAAGACAAAGGGGTAAGATAAAGGGGGAGGGCTGAGGGGACAGTTGGGATTGGCCCTTGATGGCTGGTTTTCAGTCTAAACACTGCGCCAGGAGCTCAGTAAGAGTCAAAGACTTCTTCAGGTCTCCAGGCTTCAAAAGAGGCCAAAACAAAACAGAACAATTCCAAAAGATTCTTACGGGAATCGAACGCTTCATGAAGCAGAGTTCACAGAGGAAGACACGAGTCACTGAGCCAAAACAGGAGACAGAAAGAGTCTCACCACAGAGGTTGTTTTCACACTTCTGGAAGTTTTCAGGACACCCGGAGCACCAGTCGCCCTCAACGTACGGCCTCACGTCTTCATAGTTCCCTCTGAAAACACATACACACACACACACACACACACACACACACACACACACACACACACACACACACACACACAGTTAATGAAGGATGTAACACACATGAAGTCTCTCTTGTCATTTAATCTCACTTCTTTTTGTTTTCTCCTCGATTTTCAGACTATATATATATATATATATATATATATATATATATATATATATATATATATATATATATATATGGATGCTTTGGGACGAGATAAATACCTCTGATTGATTTAATGACTATTTTATTGGAAATAAAATGGGTTTGACTGAATCTTGAAACATGAGACTTTCTGTGAAAGAACCACTTCAGCGTATTGAACTGTAATATTTCCAGACTGATTGAAACAAAAAGAGAAGTTCAGGCTCAGATTGAAGTTCAACAACCTCTAAAACAGGCGTCTTTATCCAACATGTCTCAATCTGAGGGTTTAAGTTTTAAAGAGTTGAATAATCTGTGGTGCAGGGCTGTAATTTGTGTCAGCAGCCCAATCAGAGAGGCAGGTGTGCAGAGGGGGCGGGGCTTCAGGTGACCAGAGGAGGAAGGAGACGTGTTTGAGGAAGCAGCAGGTTGGACAAAGAGAAGTCAGGAGGACTCTCTGCTGGACTTACTGAAGACCTGAAGGACCAGGACTGGTAAGTCTGAGTCCTTCTGACTGGTTTCCTTCATTGGACTGGGAGCGAGCAGCTTTTAGAGGCTTTGGGACATTTTCTGCTGAGTGTTGAGTGGAGAGCGTTTGGTCTTTGTTTGTGTTGTGTTGTTGTTTGTGTTGGACTTCAAACCCTCACAGAGCAGACTGAGAGGCATCAACCCTCTGATACATGAAACCAGCCTGTGTCCAGATGCTCCTGAAGTGTTTCTAGAATCGAATCAAACAGAGTAGAACGAACTTTATTAACCTCCAGAGGGAAACTCAACATCAAACAGCATGAAGCTCATATTAACATGAACTAAACTGTTTGTTTTTTTGTTAATTCCATGAATAATTATTTCTTTTAAGTTTTGAAAAGATTTGAACATATTTTCAAACATTTTAAATTTGTATATTTTATCGTTGAAAAGGGTTTTAAACCTTTTTTTTTTTCATGTTCTAAGAAGAATAAAATCACTTCAGGAAAAATCTCTGGACACAGGCTGATACACAGCTCCATCAGAGAGACTAAGAGACCTTTACCTTTAAGAGGAAATGACTTTTACTAGCTGAGGGTTAAATGTGCCATACTTACGTATTTGTTTGTTTGTTTGTTTGTTTGTTTGAGTGACTGTTGATTTCTGTCTGGTTGTTGAATTATCTTAATTGTGTCGTGTTGTTATGAGTGTTTGTCAGGGCGTCACACAGTCACAAAGTACTGAATCTTGAAGGAGAACCCTGAAATAGAACCTCAAATATATGAGAGGTAAATATGATGACAGGCAGCAGCCCACAGGGGGAGCTGTTGTCCTGCAGTAATTCTCCTCAGACCTTCAGTGAAACTAACCTCAGGTAGAATAAAACCTGTTTCTATCAAACCGTCAGCAGGAGGGTCAGAGTTTCTCTCTCTGACGGAGGAAACTGATGATGATGATGATGAACAGAAACCCTGTTCAAACTGTACGAACAGTTAAAGGAGGAGTGAGAGATTTTTCCAGGATGTTCTGGAAGCACCTGTACCAGCAGATTTTCTGTGATAATGGTTTTAGTCATAAAAGGTCCGTTAGTTTTAGTAATGCTCAAAGGTTCTGGAGTAGTGGTGTTGTAAAGTGCAGGTCTCAGAATCAGAAACGTCTCTGGGTACCTAAACCTGACCTCGGGGCCTCAGTCAGCGTGCAAACAGAAACTCTCTCCTGTGTGTGAATTCTGCAGTGCAGGACTTTAACCGTCCTCTAAGCGTCCAGATCATGAGCTGTGAGAGCCGTCGTGGTTCACAGCAGAGCAGCAGAGCTCTGTGCTTGTGTCGGCACTTCTACATGTCAGAGCAGCATCAGTGTGTGTGTGTGAGGTTCA
>CM061151.1:1134893-1264893 GCA_030710495.1 Labroides dimidiatus | reverse complement strand
ATCTTTTTGTGTCGTAATGAAACTTGACTTAATGTGACAGAACTAATGTAGTCTAACTCAGTGGAATGTGACAAAACAAACCATAATGTAACTTAAGGTTTCACACTGTCGAGTATCATATTTTAACCAATCATATTTGTACACATCATATCAAGAGGAAGGACTAGCTACTGCAGAGTTCTGGTTCCTCAGACAGAGGAACAGACTCACCCAGGAACCATTCTTTCAGAGCTTCCTGGAGGTCCAGGGGCTTAGTGCCAGCGAACAGATTCTCTCCGGTCTCCTCCAGGTCGGGGTTGTGGTTCCAGATACATTTAGCAGCGTAGCCTTCCGCGACCACCTTCAGGCTGGGGTCCCATTTCTGTGGATAAACAGGGAGAGTCATCAGGGAGAGGATACGATCCTGAAGTGTAACATATGGACACACAGCCAGAAGGCAGCGCTGTTTAACACTCAGGCTGCAGAGCTTCTCTAACAGTGTTTGCTGCGATGGAGCGCTAACACATTATCACCTTTACTAAAATAAATGTCTGTTCCCCCTGATCCTTTAGACCTGCAGCCGTGTGAGCAGGTCTCAGAGGTTGGACCAAGATCTATGGCTCAGTGTCAGAGTGTCATGTCTCAGTCAGGAGGTTGGCAGTGCCATCGTGGCTCCTGCCGTCATCGCCAAAATGTCCTGAAGCAAGAAACGATGACAGTCAGCTAGCTAAAACTGGAACGTCCCAACGTCACTGGGACTGGAGTTGTAGCGTGTTAGCATCTCTTGGTGAGAAGCTCATGAGACCAGCAGATATTTTGGCTTTAAAGTCTTTTTTTTATCCATGTCTGGAAGGTGATCTCTGGATTAATAAGCAACATGTGTGTTTACAAAGATCATGTGATCCAAAGCAGCCGGTGTTTGAACATTTAGTTGTGTTTTTAAACATTTGTGACCCCCCAAACTAAAACCTTAAAGCTTGTTTATGACAATCAGAGAGAACAAACTTTCATCGTCCAGGTCGTAATTGAAGGCAGCGTCTCTGGTTCTTCCTGAGGGTCCAGCTGATGAGCAGGGACGGAGGACAGAAATCCCAGACGTCAGCTGGAAGTTTTCAGTGTTTTGGATGTTTGTTTGGTGCAGGTGTCTTCCACCTTTACACCCCCCCCTCCCCCCACACACACACACACACACACACACTGAGTGTTATGAAAGGGGTTGATGCCACTCGACTCTTGTTCAGATGTCAGGCATCAGGATGGATGTTTGGCTTTGGTATTTCTAAATAAACGTCTGGTTTAAATTGTTGTGACTTTTAATATCATATAAAGGAAATGTGAAGAATCCAGGAAGAGGACAGCAGAGACACGTTTTCATTTTTAAAGAACACGGTGAACCCGACTCACGCCGACGTGGCTGAAACAGGAAATTATCAGGTCTTACAAACAGTTTGTTCTGTTTCCTCCTCGAACAGATTCCACCTCAGGGTATCGCAGCGGTTTTATTTCCCGAGTGTGATGTCACCAACTCATCCATGTCCTGACCTTTGAACCCTTCACACCAGCCTGTCTGTCTGAGGTATGTCGTTCCTTCCCATCATGCCTTCTGATTGAACCTAAACAGGAAGGAGTTGTAGAGTGAGGCTGTGAATCACCTGTGGGGACTTTTTGATCAGGGTTTTCTAAAAACTATACGAATGTGTTCAACTACTGTTATAAGTAATTCTGTCCCTCTGGGGCCCCCGTAGAATCTTACATGATTTACAAGCTCAGAAACTTCTTTATTTTTCTCTCTCTGGTGTTTTAGAAAACTTTTACTGTTTAGCCTCGGTCTGAAACTCTTTGTTTAGCTGCCGTCTCTTTAAGGCTCCTCACTCCAAAACCCCCCTGTTCCTCTAATTGGTCAGCCCTTTGGAGGGCTGTCGGGTGTGGGGCTATGGGCAGACCTTGGTGTTTGAGGCCCCAACCCATGAACATGTCGTGAAGCAAAGTGAAGATCTTTATGTGATGACCTCATCACACCTCATGAATATCTGGTGCTATTTTTTAGAACAGCGCCCCCTGTGGTCAACGTTTTAGCTCCAATCGCTGGTTTTGTCCTGTACATGAGGGAGTGGTGTTTCTGAAGAAAAAAAATTCTCATCTTTCTTATTTTTTCATAGTCAAATTTATCATGAACTGAGAATCCTCTTCGAGGGAAGAAGTCGATTCTGACACCTACCCCCGCAGCAGCTGTTTCAGATATTAAAGCTACTACAGGTGAACGTTTTTAAACTTTACAAACACGCTCTGGTTTAAAGCTGTAGCTTTGTAGAGGCGTCATTATCAAATTCAGCCTGATTCACAACCACCCAAAAAAAAAAAAAAAAACCTGAGGGGAGCTTTAAGGTGGCGCGTACAGTCAGTGTGACTGATACTGTGGCTAATTAGCCAAAAAGCTAACATCTAAACTTAACATCAGCCAAACAAATCTCTAATGGAGTTATCCTCTGTGACTTACAGGCATGATAACCATACACACATTGCTAATGCTGTGTGTGTGTGTGTGTGTGTGTGTGTGTGTGTGTGTGTGTGTGTGTGTGTGTGTGTGTGTGTGTGTGTGCGCACATGCTAGTGTTTCAACATGACCACGTACATGACCCCAAAGTCAAAACACGGACCAGATGTTGAGAGAGCCTGGAGAGAGGCAGGAATGTGGAGGAGACCCCTGACTATTGTTTGTGTTGTGTGTCATCACTGGACAAATAAACACACACACACGCTCACACACACTCACACACACACACACACACACACACACACACACAGAGGGATATTAAACTCTCAGACAGAATCCTGCTCATTCTTTTGGATTTGCTGCAGAGTTTCAGAGACGCTCAGCACGCTAACTTCCAAACTAATTCAGCTCTTCGTCTGTTTGTCTACGGGCCTCATGAAGGACTCGGAATAATAAAAATAGTCCTTCTTATAAGACTTTTTACAGCTCTGGTCAACGCCCGGACTCCTCACACTCGCAGCTCTTTGGTTAACAGCTTTCGGCTCATCTTGCACGTTTTCTGCAGCACAGCCTGCAGCACCGTCCCGTGTCCTCCGGTGTTTCATCATCTGTGCTGTATCCTGCTGATTATTGGTGCTTAGAAACCAATAAACACAAACCCAGGGGAAAAGATTCAGCTGAGCGTGGAGTCATATGAGCACTCAGCTCAGGGTTATATCTGTGGTTGCCGCCGCCTGCAAGCTAGCTCAAAACAACTCGTGCTAAACCATTAATGCTACACAGAGCTCAGTGTAAACTTTTATTAAATTATCCACACTGTGACTCCACTTCCGATTCTTGTTCACTTTGTCGCTTTCTTGCTTTTAAAAAATGGTAATTAGAGCGAGTATGAGAGCTAGGCTAACATCGTCAGCTTTGTGGTCTCCATGGCGACGTAAACAAAACATTCAACCGGAAGAGCAAAACCAGGAAACACGATGAACTATGGGTAGTCAGGAAGAAAGTGGATAGAAACGAATTGGGCTGATATTAGAACACCTGCAGAACAGTAACGTACCTCCAAAAGTAAGAAGCTGCACCTGTTCACTATACATGAGTGGTTTATACACTGTAAAAGCTGAAACCTGAACAGCTGTTTACGTCTTATTTTGAGTTAAAAAAGAGTCTATTAGAGTTAATTTGAGCCACATTCACCTGAAAAATGTTCTATTTCAAGATATTAATGACAAACAGAACACCTGAAACGCGGAGCTCCCCCGTTTTCCAAGTGCCCTTTAAATTACCGTAACTCCTCAACTATTCGGGCAAGAGAGAAAATTCAAACAGCTCCTTAAAGAAGAAAAGACAAGCTTTAGGGATGATACCCAGGGTATTACGGTACTGCATAGGAATGCAACAACGAGCCAATCACAGGCAATACTTGATTCTCATTACCGTAAGTCTTCTACTATATGGGCAAGAGAGAAGTTCAAATGGTTCTCCAAAGAAGAGAAGGTGAGCTCTCAGGGCCTGATCTGACTCTTTGAATGGAACCAGACTGGTTTTAATGGTCCGCTGCCTGGACGGGTTTGTTGGGGCCAAGTTTTGGGTCTGGCAAGTTTCTTATTTTGTTTCCACATTAATCGCAAATACGATAATTTTTGTGAGAGAATTACTTTTTAATTTTTTGAACTTGAACATGTCAAATAAATCTTTCACGTATTCAAAAAAGGAGTGCAAGGAAGTAAAACTCATTGACCCCACCCCTCATCCATTATCAATTAATAAACGATAATCCAGACTTTCTTAAATATCCTGACGTTAACTCTAGAGCCAAACACCCTCTCTGTGATTTTGATTCCACTCTCTGTTGTTTCAGTCTGACCCGTTCAAAGTGTTTCTTTCGGTGCCAGTTTGTCTCCAGATCTCAGGACGTTTTTTTGCACATCTTATCTGAGAGGAGACCTTGTAGTTACACTGAACAGACGTTTCTCCTGCCAAGAAGAGGCTCAATCTGTCTCTGTAATCTCCTCCCTGTTACCTCCCAGATCAGTCCGTCCCATCTCGCTCATGTTACCTTCACTCATTCCGACTCTTCTCCTCTTTTTCGCCCCCTTTCCTCCCCATGTCTCCTCATCTACCTCTCCTTTTCCTCCCCCCTCCCCTCTCTCTAAATCGCGTTGTATCTCCCGTCCGCTCTCTCTCTCTCCAGCCTCAAAAACAACAGACAAAAACATTAATATGGAAATGTCCCAGTAGGGCTACCATAGTGGCTGGAGACAGGCTGAGACGTCTCCTTGTCCTCACACACAAACACACAAACACTCCTGCGGCGTTCATTCATTCACAACCTAATATTCCTTCTTTCTTTCTGTATAAACACCCCCCCCCCCCCTCTCTCTCTCTTCCTCTCTTCCTCTCTCTCTCTTTGTCTCTCAGCTCTTTCCCAACAGTCCTCGTTCTCCTCTGTTGCTCAACCCTGGAGCCGACTCCCTCCCTGTCTCCGATGAGTTCACTGCAGTTTCTCCTCTGACTCTCACTGTGTCATCACCAGGAGGGAAACACCCGTCTGTTCCTGGAACCCGGGTGCTGATTTACTCAGCGGTTTTTAATCGGACCGGACCACCTGACCCTCAGACCCTCAGACCCTCAGACCCTCAGACCCTCAGACCAGGCGTTTTGTGTTTGTCTGTGTGAACCCTGATGATATCAGGACGTTTTACAGGTGTGTGTGTGTGTGTGTGTGTGAATACAGCTCCTAACTCTGTCAGTCATCATGTCTCCATAAAGAGTTAAAGCAGCTGAGCGTGTCTCACGTCTACCATCCAAACCAAAACAACCCCGAGCTGCCCCGACCCGTCTGAAGCTCCGACAGATCAAACCAACACAGAGATTCAATCTGACACGTGACTCTCCTCAGAGTTCACCTGAGAGGTACGAAGTGATCCTCGGGTAGAAACAGGTGAGGATGAAGAGGGAACATTCAGATCACAATCAGAGGACTGAAGACACGAGAAAACATTTCTTTAGAGATGCTTTAGAGATACTTTAGCTTTCAGAGTGTTTTCGTTTGTGTTCTTCTGTCTCGGTTTAAAGGTTTTCATGTTTAAATACTGATGTGCAGGAAGCTGAACATGAGCAGCACCTCAGTCTGATCTGATCATATTCTGACCCAGCATACGGTTCAGTGCCGTTTATTAGACTTCTGCAGTGAAGTGAGTTGAATCAGATCGTATCTTGTTGTGTTGTATCGAATCATATCCTTTAATATCTTATCAGGTGGTTTCATATCTTGTTTTGCTGTCATCTCGTATCATATCTTGTTGCGCTGTTATTTCTTATCGTATCTTGTTGCGCTGTTATTTCTTATCGTATCTTGTTGCGCTGTTATTTCTTATCGTATCTTGTTGCGCTGTTATTTCTTATCGTATCTTGTTGCGCTGTCATCTCTTATCATATCTTGTTTTGCTGTCATCTCTTAATTTATCTTGTTGCACTGTCATCTCTTATCGTATCTTGTTGCGCTGTCATCTCTTATCGTATCTTGATTTGCTGTCATCTCTTATCGTATCTTGTTGCACTGTCATCTCTTATCGTATCTTGATTTGCTGTCATCTCTTATCGTATCTTGTTGCGCTGTCATCTCTTATCGTATCTTGATTTGCTGTCATCTCTTATCGTATCTTGTTGCACTGTCATCTCTTACTGTATCTTGTCGCGCTGTCATCTTTTATCGTATCTTGTTGCACTGTCATCTCTTATTGTATCTTGTTGCACTGTCATCTCTAATCGTATCTTGTTGCACTGTCATCTCTTATCGTATCTTGTTGCACTGTCATCTCTTATTGTATCTTGTTGCGCTGTCATCTCTTATTGTTTCTTGTTTGGCTGTCATCTCTAATCGTATCTTGTTGCGCCATCATCTCTTATTGTATCTTGCGACGCTGTCATCTTTTATCATATCTTGTTACGCTGTCGTCTCTTATCGTATCTTGTTGCGCTGTCTTCTCTTATTGTATCTTGCGATGCTGACATCTTTTATCATATCTTGTTACGCTGTCATCTCTTATTGTATCTTGTTGCGCAGTTATTTTTCATTGTATCTTGTTGCGCTGTCATCTCTAATCTTATCTTGTTGCGCCATCATCTCTTATTGTATCTTGTTGCGCTGTTATGTCTTATTGTATCTTGTTTTGCTTTCATTTCTTGATGTATCTTGTTTGCCGTCATCTCTTATGGTATCTTGTTGTTTTTTGCCTTGTAGTATCATATCTTGTCCCTCTGTATCTTGTTTTGCTGTATCTCTTTTGGTATCTTGTTGTATCGTATCTTGTTTGCCGTCATTTCTTATCGTATCTTGTTGAGCTGTCACTTGTTTTAGTATCTTGTTTTGCTATCATCTCTTATGGTATCTTGTTGTGCTGTCATCTCTTATTGTATTTTGTTGTTTTGTGCCTTGTAGTATCATATCTTGTCCCTCTGTATCTTGTTGTGCAGTCACTTGTTATTGTATCTTGTTTTGCTGTCATCTCTTATGGTATCTTGTAGTATCGTATCTTGTCCATCTGTATCTTGTTGTGCTGTGTCCATTGAGGTCATGTAGTATCATGTTCACAGACTGGTTAACACATGGTCGTTTCCTGGACGACATTTTAAAAGCTTTAACAAAGACGTCTCATTCTGAACACTCAGCTCAGACAGAATAATGTGAACTCAAACTGGTTTAAAGCTCCCAGAGTCGGACAGTCTGAGTCTCAGATCCTCTAAAGCTCCCCAGGAACCTTCAGATTCAGAAAATGGCTCCTTGTGTTTGTGTCTTTATTTTCTCACAGCGATGATTCTCCTCAGAGCCTCTGATGTGTCTAAAGTTTGGTCTTCTCTTATTTTATTTGGAGTGTTAGAATAAAGACCTGATCTTTAACATGTCATCGTCAATCTTAAATCAAAGCTGCTCCCTGAAAATCAAAGGTTTTAGTCGATATTTAGTGTAAATTTAAATCAGCAGACAGCAAAAAGAGAAAGTGCTCTAAAATAAATAATGAAAAAAAGGCGCATGAACAGCAGAAGCAAAATAATTAAAACAAGACAGAAGACAAATACCAGCAAACAGACAAACGTCTGTTTTTGTTTTCAGGGAGAAGAAGAAGAGAAAGTGAGCAGAGAGGAGGACTCAGACGATGATGAACGGACAGCTTGACGTTAACGTGGCAGTTCAAGCTGAAGACTGAATCTGCTTTAACGGTGAATTTGTGTTGTTTGAAGACATGATAACGACATTAAACGTGAAAACATGCAGAGGAAACATAAATCTGTGGAGCTTTAAGAACGTTTTAGACAGGAAGAAGAAATAAATTAGTGTTCTGAGTTTGTCACTCCACAGAAACACGCCGCTGACCACTGAGACAAATCTGAAAGATTAAAAAATTTGCTAAGTGTATAAAATTAGTGCTCAGCCACGCCCACACAAAGGAGGGGAGCGGCCTCTTTGTACTGTACAAGGACGTTACCTACAGTAACAACGGAAGCTAGCGCTAGCAGCGTGATGGGGCGGAGCCAGCCCTACCTGTTTGAGCCATCAGAGCCAGAGACTGACTCAGAGTCAGACCCTGATGGAGCTCAGCCTGGTTCCTCTCAGCCTCCATCAGAACCATCATTGATTTCTCCCATTGATCACATTTAGCAACATGTGTTACTGACTGCTTACGTTAGCGCCTGGACACACACAGGTAGGCTATCCAGTTGCTGACAGCCACAGGGGCGGGGTTATGCTACCAATAGCTCCGTGATGTAACGTAGCTGTAATTTCTGACCCGCCCATTAAATCCTGAACACAGAAATTTGAAACTCAATTTTTAAAGCCGAGCTCCACAGTTAAACCCTGATTGGCTGAATGTCTTTGACATGTTTTACATGTTTGTGACCTTTTTAATTTTAAATGGTTTTAAATCCAAGTGATGAAATATGATGGAGCTGCTTTGAAACTTAAACTTTAGGTGGATGTTTTCATTTACTAGTATAGTAATAGAGAGCTTTCCCTGCTGCCACCTGATTGGTCGATACGACTCAGACTGCAAATGTACAACAAGTAAAATCCAGAACTGTTATCAGACTACACCATTGGATGTATTTGGTCATTATGGCTGTGAAACTGTCTGAAAACGTCTCCTGTCTGAGTGCTTTGGCCCTTTTTTTCCCCAGTGTTTTTGTTTCATCTGGTGAATGATATTTTCACGTGGTACGGATGTGTTAGCAGAGTAAAAAAAGGAAAACACAAAAATGAAATGGATTTTTTTTTAAGTGAGACAGAACACTGTAACTGACGGCTTCTCAGCTCTCTGTCAGTGTTGGTTTTTTCCACAAAAATTACAAAAAATGCTGGGCTTCGTCCCATGCTTGTGAACATTAATAACATTGACTGTGTAGAATATGGACGTAGTCTCTGTGACGTCACCCGTCTGTTCCTGATTCAGTCAAATGAAGCCGATCATTGGATGGCGCCATCTTGGAAATGACACAGACTTTGAGCTTCCTGTCTAACAGCTATAGGGCGCCCGTCAGTCACATGAGCTGAGCTGAGCCTCTGATTGGACAAACTCATGATCCTAATATCTTCTAAACCGCTGAGTTAGAAAAAAAATCATCTCCTACACAGTGTGTGCTGACAGCGACTTCAGCATAGGCTTCCTTTTTCTCTACCGGATGTTTCCCTTTGGTTAATAACACACTGGTTGAGGTGATATAGCGCCGGCGCTGTCGCAGCAGCTAAAGTGTTAAAGCTGTTAGCTTAACTGAGGTCTACAAAAGAGGAGGAGGAGGAGGGTTAGGTCTGCATCTCTGAATTCTACAGAGACGATGTTCTTTGAGCTCAGTGTTCTAGATCAGTGGTTTTCAAAGTGGGGGCCTCCAGGGGGCACAAGGGGGGGCCTCTATTTTATCATTCTTTTTATGTAACCATTTGTCCTGAACGTACAACACATAAACTGCTGTAATCGTCAGATTCTCAAGTTTCTGATTGTACTTAACCGCACCTCGTGGGACAGTTCCAACCTGGATATGACGATGTCATCATCTTTGTCGACTGGCGGATTGTGCCTGTTATCAAGCTGCTAGCTAGCACAAAATGGAAAGATTTTTGACAGGAAAAAGACCAAAGGAGCAGCCCAACAGCCCTGCCATGGAGGATTCTGCTGCAAAAAAACCCGAAGAACTCCTAGCCAACTAAAATTTGAAAATATGAGGCAGCATACATTAAGTATTGCTTTACAGCCGTACAGAAAAATGGTCATGATTGCCAAAAATGAGTCTGAAGTCTGGAGACCCTCTCAAACGAGTGTTTAAAACCTTCAAACTTTAGCGTCGTTTGATACAAAAACACCCGACAGAGACTGAAAAAACAGTCGACTTCTTTAGATGTAAAGAAGAGCATTAGGTCAAGCAATCTGCTGCATTCACACAGCAAGCTACCATGTCCGGGCGTGTCCTAAAACCATCATTCTTAGCCTCATACCAAGAGCCAAAAACAAAATACATATACATGTTGGTTCACAAGGGGGGTCCCTGACCAGAAGCTAATGCAGTTTGGGGGGCCTTGGCACGGTAAAGTTTGGGAACCCCTGTTCTAGTTCTCTGCATGCATGCATGCTCCTGATTGGCTGAAACTCCTCAGACTCTAAACTGTAACCTGACACCTCTCGGGCTGAAATCAAGAGCACTGCCAACAGATCCTTGAGTTTTACACAGAGTCTGTAAACAGAGTTGATGAACCATGAACCACAGCCAGCTAACAGCCAACATGTCGGTTCTCCCAGGGAGCACGAAGCTGTAAATTAATGGAAACGTTTGAATGTTTGAATGTTTTTATATCTTTAAACGAAGAGCTGGAACAACAAATGAGCGAGCGAGGACTAACTGAACATGAAAGCGAGCGTTTGTTGCTGTGAATGTGGGTCCCCTGAGTACATGACTTTAAATCAGTCTGCTGATTGAATGGGAGTAAATTTAAACGTCATAAACATGAACTGAAACTCTGGATGCAGTTTTCTCAGGATCATTATCAAAATATTTGGCGCCTTATAAATTTTTACGACCCGTCCCACAGAGCCGCCGATGATCTGCTCTAAGCTTCGTGTTTCTTCTTCTGGTCTCTGAAAACATATTTTTCTCTCTGCTTCACTGATTCCTGCAGACGGTTTCATGTGACCTGCTGAGGTCTGGATTAATTCGATCATCTCCCCACAATGCAGCTCAATGAGGGACTCCTGCTGCTCCCATCGCTTCAAAATTGGATTAGAAAACCCGACAGCAGCTCCTCTTTCTCTGCGTATAAAGAGGAGTCTGTGACGTCCGAGGATGAGCAAACCTCTGACTCGAATCAAAGATGACTCAGCGAAATGAATCCAGGTTAACAGATCAGACTCGGCTTCATACTGACCGTCCTGGACCAGGTTCAACCCTGGACCAGATCAACCTGGTTTTTAACTGAGACGACAAACTTCACGCTTGTCCACAGGGGGCGCCAAAAACCACACAAACTGGAACATTTTTTACCGTTTATCTTCAGAGTTCCTCTTTACGACGCTAACGTCTACGTCACTTCATGAAGGTGTATTTCCTCCACGCCAAGAATAAAGAAAGATCGTTATTATCTGACAAGATATTTTCACGTCGTTACGTCCTACAAAATTAGCACGTTAAGGGAAAACCTTGACTTGTTATAACGATAAAGTCGATTATATTATCTTATAACTTGATACGTGACTATCATCATGGATAGCTTCTATTTTAACAGCGTTAAAGTTTTGATTCATCTTAAATGTTAAACTTTTATCACTGAAACATAAAAAGTTTCAGGTTTTAGTTTGAAAACTAAAATCGATGTCATGAAAAAGCTTCTGCGAGTTTATCAGGATAACTTTAATTTTTAAAATGAAAAAAAGGTATTTTAACATGATAACTTATGTTGTGATAATGTTAAAGTTTCTGCTTTTTAACACGATAACCTTCATCGTTATAACGTAACAAGTTTCTTGGTTTAACGTGGTGACTTTCTAAAATCGTACGAGGTTCGGCACGTTAACATGGTAACTTACGTCATGATTACATAAAAAGTTTGGTTTTTAATGAAATGACCTGTTTTGCGATAACATCAAATGTTTTAACGTGAAAACGTTACATCACGATAATCTACGACTTGATAACGTAAAAGGTTTCGTGATTACGCGATTTGTTAAACTCGCGTTTTGATGGAGAAACGGAGAACAGGAAGTTAAATAAGGAATATTTCTAACTGACACAGTTTGATTAAACATGTTTCTACATGTTTGGAGTAAAACATGACGAGATCAGATAAAATTAAAAGAGATAAAATTTGAAGAGCATGAAAATGTAACTTTGATATTTCTTAAGTTCCAAAATACAAAACAAAATTTGAGTTCACACAGATTCAGTTTTAAAAATTCATTTTCAGTTCGGCGTGACACGACTCTTACGTCATCCGCGTCCGAAATCAAATTTTGTTTGTCAGAATTTAAGGATACAGAGCGTTTAATTCTTAAAAACTATTTCAAAGCAAATAAATTCAGCTTCAAAACATTAAATTCAATTTCAGATCAAGCTTTACAAATTCAGCTTCTCGTGGCACAAATCTGTAGATGGTTTTATAATAAGACTGAAGAAGGATTTTTAGTGTAAGGGCGCCCAAAACTTTGCTTTGTAGCTCGAAATAACAAACAAAAGTATTTTCTCGCAATAAGATGAAACTTTTTTTTAGTCTTTTGAAGTCTTTTTAGTCTTTGTTTGGATTAAATCCACCGGATCTGTTGGGAAACATGAAATCATACCAACAACATGTGTATAGATCTGTGTGTTTAAGTTGTGAGGTCAACATGTGAGGCTGTCTGACCTTTGACCTTTTAAAGACCAGTCGTTTCAGTTTGACCTCTGAAGCTTTAAAGTTTGCAGCTCTTTAAGGTTTTAAGTTATCCTCCTGTCGAGATGTTCGATCGTGCATTAACAGCTGATTCATTCTGGTTTTAGCAACATTTCGGGGACTTTGTCTCTGACCGGTGAAAACCGGGAGAGGACCCGTCACGTGAGAGGGCGGAGCTTCAGTCGTTTTGATTCTGTAAACTTTGTGCTCCTCATGCAGGTGTTTGTCAGGTGTCTTACCAGAGGCATCATGGCCGAGGCGGTGGGGACGACCGCTCCCCTGTAGCGGTTGTGAAGCTCCACCAGCAGCTCCTCCTCCTCCTCGTTCAGAGAGCTCCAGGCTCCAGGGACCACCAGGGCCCCCAGCAGGAGCCAAACCCAGAGAGGGGCTGCCCTCGGCGGGCTGAGACAGCACCGGGCAGACCCCCTCCTCCTCAACCTGGAGCCCCACGAGGAGGCTCCATCCTGGGTAGTCCTTAGAGCCGTGGCCCCCTGCTGACTGGAGACCCCCTGGAGAGGCTCCGAGAGGCTCCCTTGGTGCATGCTGGGAAACAGAGTCCTGGGGTGAAGTATCCTCAAAGGTCAGTCCAGAGTCCGGCGAAGAGTGTGTAAAAATGATCTGTAACTGTTTGTCTGGGTGTGTGTGTGTGTGTGTGTGTACACACAATAGGCCTCTTATCCTTGTCTTGTGAGTGTGTGTAGGTGTGTATGTATGTGTGTGTGAGTGTGTGTGTGTCAGTGCTGCTCTCTCTCAGCTCTGCAGATCTCGCTCTTCGTCTCCCGGCTTTAAGAGGGAGAGGATCCTCCTCCTCACACTGACACACACACACTCCACAGTTCACATTTCACACACTGCACCGACTGGTACGCACGACAAACACACCCCACAGAACCCCCTCAGTCCTCTGAGCTCCTCCATATTCTCCATGCCCCCCCCCCCCCCCCCCCTCTATCTCTTTGTGTTTTTTTGAGTGCCTCGTCTGTACGGCTGAAAACAATCAGACCCTGAAGTTTCTCTCAGCTTCACTGAAAACAACAGAGTCTGAGACCTTTGAATCAGAGGGACGTCAGAGAGCTTCCACCTGACGGGGGCTGCTGATCCCAAACTGCTCACCTGGTGGATTATTAGTGCCTCATCCTCATGTTTGTTTCAGAGATTACAGCTCCTGAGATTATTCCTGAGTCACTGACCAGCTGATCCTGATACAGTCTGTGACACAGAGCTGAATAACACGCTCTTCACAAGACAGATGTTGGGTTAAAGAGGGGGTATTGTGCTGTTTTTGAGTCTTTATTCTGTCCCTCTGGTGACCCCGTAGATCTCTGTTTTTCTCTCTCTGGCGTTTTATAAACTCTGATTTCAGCTTCTGTCTGAAACACTTTGTTTTAGCTGCTGTCTCTTTAAGACTCACGGCTCCACAAACCCCCTTCACTCTGATTGGCCAGGAGGTGGAGCTATGGGAAGACCTTGGTGTTGGAGACCCTGATCTAGGACAGGAGTGTCAAACTCATTTTCGCAGAGGGCCGCATCAGCCTAATGGCTGTCCTCAAAGATGTAACTTATAAATGTAAGTAAATGTAATGTGAAATAAACGTAACACTCCTTAAAGTTAAAAAAACATCACAGTTGTTCTGTTATAACATAAATCCTTTTAATTTGTGAGCGTATGAAACCCACATAACTCCATCGAACAAGGATCAAACTATCCAAGTGAAAAAAGAAAATAACATAAAACACAAGTTATGACATTAACTTTGTTCAAAACGTTTTTGTCAAAGTTAAAATGGGCTTAATTACTGTAAAATCATGTATGACGGATGTAGCATTTTCCAAAAAAAAAGGCTGGACGCAGCCTTGCATCCAACTGATGGTTTGATTACAATAATTTGTCTGCATACAAGTAAAACCTGCAAACACTAAATAATTTGTTGCTTTTCTTGAAGGCTAGCTTTGCGTACTTAGCTCCGTGTTTGGTGTCAAAATGCCGCCGCAGATTGTACTCTTTGACAACAGACAACGCCTCGTAACACTAAAGACATACCGGTCTTTCTCCTTGTATTGGCCTTCCCATCTTTCTTGAAACAGTCTTCCATCTTTATCAACTTTTCTCTTCTTGGACATTTTGGGATCATTATTTATTTCTCAATTCCACTCGTTGGCATTGATGTAGAAACACTGCTGTGTAGTGGCGGTGAGCTGTCAATTTGCGGGTATCATAGTCGACAGGCATTGTGGGAAATGTAGTTTTTGGTCAAAGCACACTTTTGACCTGTTGATTTTTAAACACTCAGACCTTTTAAGCTCTCACGGGCCATATTTGGCCCGTGGGCCTTGAGTTTGACACATATGATCTAGGAGATCCTAATGTGATGACATCATCATGAAGATCTCACAAAGAAATTTGTGTCTAAATCAAAGTCTGTATAATTAATGGGCGTGGTCTCCATGACGTCACCCGTCTGTTTCTGAAACAGATTTTTGAAGCAAATCGTCCGGCGCGGCCATATTGGAAATGAGGCGGGCTTAGCCATAGGGCACCCGGCAGTCACATGAGCTGAGCTGTGCCTCTGATTGGACGAACTGGTGAACTTAATATCTTCTAAACTGCCGAGTTAGAAATAAATTCACTCTCCGTCCGTGTTTTTTTTTTTTTTTTTTTGTCTTGGTGTGTTTGTGACTTCCTGTACTTCCTGAGCCAGACTCAAGCTAACACTCGACAAACTGCAGATGTTAGCTCTTCAGCATCGTCTCATATTTTCAGACCAGAGGTTTCTGCTCGCTCTAAAGCAGTCGAGCAGCAGTTCCAAAATTTAGCTTCAGTTCCGTCCGTTTTCAGTGAGTTAATAGTTGTTGTTTTTTTTAGGAGCTTAAAGAACTTTTAGCGCAGCATCATCAGCAGCTCAGTTTTTCTTTTTTTTTTAACATTTTTAATAAAACAATTAAATAATTCATACAAAAGGGAAACGATAAAGAGCAACCAGTGGGATCAAGTCAACAAATCACCAACCAGACGTTTCATCTTGTTTTTAAAGACGCTTCTGATGACGTCCTAAAGAAAAGTCGTATGACTTCACTTCCTCTGTCCTCATTCAGAGGAGAGGAGGGTCAGCCAATGGGAGCTCTGCAGCTGGCTCAGGTGTTCTTTCTGAATCAGGAGGAGTCGGGAGTGAAGATGTCAGAGGTTTTCATCATGTCTCAGAGTTTCTGGACCAGTTTCTCCCAGTTCAGCGTCCACTGGGTGCGTTTGCTGTTTGTTGGGAGCTTGTTACAAACAGATGTGACAGCTGTGACTCCTCCCGGTCCATGATGTGGTTCTCTCTTCATTGATCACAGATTTCAGACGTCAGGGGTTCTGTTCTTTGTGGGCTGCGTAGCAACGACTACAATACAAGAGCTGAGGAGCAACAAACAAACTCATCTGTGAAAGTGTGATTTCATTTACAACCACAGAGTCGTCTCAGCTGGACGTCTGAGAAACAAAGATCTACCCCAGAGTCCACCTCCAGAGTCCTGCTCCGACGGAGACCATCCATCAGGATCATCTCCGCGGAGAGTAAAACACCGTCCAGGTCCCTGTGTTCAGGGGTTTTCACTTTAAAGAGGGGTATCCTGCTTTCCCACATGTTACAATACATGTCTTTAAAGTGCCAAAGCTGGACAAAAAACCATAAACTGATCGAAACACTCTGTTACGACTGAAGTGATGATATCATCACTGAGGGATCTCAAACACCAAGGTCTGACCACAGCTCCACTCCTTGACAGGCCTCCAGATGGCCGGCCAATCAGAGTGAAGGGGGTTTGTGGAGCGGGGAAGCCTTAAAGAGACAGCAGCCAGACTCTTGTGGAGGAGTTGTCGCAGCGTAAGAGCTGGTCGTCGTTCGTGAAGGTGGAGATCGACTTTCAGGTCACATGTGTGTGTGGAGAAGTGATCAGGAGAGGAGTGAGGTGTGCTCTGTGTCACATGTTCATGACGTGTAACCGTAGATGTTTGTGAGCAGCTCACGTATGTGAAGACGTGCAGATAAAGATACTGTGTTCATGACGATGATTTAAAGACTGTCCTTCAGTGTACTGTATATGTAGGGCTGTCTGTGCAGTGTGTGTGTGTGTGTGTGTGTGTGTGTGTGTGTGTGTGTTCATGAGATACCACAGATGCAATTACAGCCGTGATTCGTGGTGTGAACGCTCGGTAAAGCTGTGTTTTCATTCTTTCCGCCAAGAACATCACATCATAACACACACCCAGCTGTACCCACAGGCTCTCATTTCACTGTACAACACATTCCTCAGAGTGTGTGTGTGTGAGTGTGTGTGTGTGTGTGTGTTTGAGGAAGCACAGGGGTTGGATGTATGAAACTGAATCCTGTGGGTCACCGTTTGCTCCGTAACACCGGCCTCATGTTGACAGTCTGCAGGGAGACACGGCACATGTGTGTCCTGACCTCATTGGCACACACACACACACACACACACACACACACACACACACACACACACACTCAAACATGCACATCAGATAACTCTCGTTTGTCGTGTGAGAACTGAAGTCTTTGCGTTGACGGTCTGAGCGTTTCTATCCGTTAAATCTGGGTTTGATTTCTCTCGGCGTTCAGGCTGCGGTCGACTGTCGACTGTGAGGCGTTCGTGTTGGGACGTCCCATTCAGCACTTTTTGCCCCCTGACAGGATTCTTTAATATCAGTCGGTCCTGATCTGATTGGTTGGTCTGCAGAGATAAACTTTGCTAAAGAGGTCAGAAAGTGAAGCAGCACTTCCTGTTTTAACGATAACGAACAGAAACAAACATCTAAAGTCTCCCTGAACTCGTGTTCATATCATACAGCACGCTAAAATCCCAGGCTGCCCTGAACGCAACTCTCAGGAAACAGCACAAGACGAGGAATATATAAGACGACTTCACCCGACCTGAATCATCCCAAACTGTTAAGAGAAGGAATCAATCCAGAGCACCAAGAGGCTCACATGTTGTCACAGACTGTGCTGTACAGCTCCAGTGAGGCATGATGGGAAATGAAGTGTCTGAACGGCAGGACATGCTGTGGATAATGGAGATAAACCTACGTCCCACCTCGCTGCTGTTGGACTGTTTTCATGGTTTCGTTTGACATTTATCATGACTCGTTGTTTTTGAAGTGATTAAATTGTGTTGCCCATATTAGGGTTAGGGTTAGGGTTAGGGTTAGGCTAGGAGGCTCAAAGCCCGCCTCTTGACCTTAGCATGTCCACAATCAGATACACAAGACTTCTTTTTCTGCAGGACGCTGTAACAGCGATGCATCAGGACAGGAAGTAAAAAACCAAAACCACATCAAACCATCCGGCAGACTTTCGGATTATAGACCTCCAGCATGAGACTGACAAACCAATGGGTGCTCTGCAAATATCCTACTCTCAGGAGGCCTGTTAGTCAGATAACTGGTTTAGATTTAGTTGATGTTTTTCATGTTCTGACTAACCGGCCTTCTGACAATAAGGCTGGCTCACTGGCTTCTTGAAAGTCTGACTCTGATGTTTGTGACCTCTTGTTTTTTTTTTTTTTTATAAATTTATCTTTTTGAGGGTCAAACTGGTCTTTGTGTTTTTACATTAATAAGAGATCTCTCTCAGAACAGATGAAACTCCACAGACTAAAGAAAAGCATCACAGAAGAAATAAGTGAGGACAGACAGAGAAGTTTCAGAGAACCACATCCTGTCAGAAGGTTTTCCAGATATGTGAGCCTGCAGGGTGGAGTCAGAGCAGCGAGGATCGGGTTCGGTCTTTTGTCCTCCAGTCTGCTCCATCTGGACGGTGGAGAGCAGCCAAAAACAAGTTTACTCATGCTCATTGTGATGTGAGGAGTCTCCTCAGCGTGACAGGCCGAGACCCCGAGAGAGACGAGGGAGACGAGGGAGACGAGGGAGAGCTGAGCCGAGGCTCAACGTATGGAGAGTCAGATGTACATATAATCCACATTCAGGGACTGGACCCTGTAGGGATTCAGCTGATCCTGGACCAGTGAAGGAGAGGCTCACCCTGATGGGTCCTCCCAAAAGCTGTCATACTTCTTCCCAGAGCTCAGGAAGCGTGATGAAGGACGAGTATCGGGGCGTTGCTGCCCCATTAGAAGTCGGCGTGCCATGAAGAGCGAATGTAAAGCTCTTATTTTAGGTCGACTTGTTGCATAATCTGCTTTAAGTGGTGCAGCTGCAGAGGTTCCACCCTTAACGTTTTATTTGCACTCAGCGCTGCGCAAGAATGCATGAAGTCAACGTGTATGCACTCAGGTTCAGTGTTAGGGTGTGTTCAACTCAGGGATAGAGTTTCCCACCAGGTCCCCCTGAGGGTGAGGGGTCCGAGTCAAAGTCTGGGGTCCTCTGAGACACGAGAGTGAAGAGATGTGAGGAGAGGGTTAACCAGCGAGGGAGAGCCAAGGGGTTGGAACATGTGAAAGAAAAGTTCAGCACCTTTCAGTTTCTGTTTTCACGCCCGAGTGTCTCAGGTCTTAAGGTGGTCTCAACCCTCACAAAACATGTCAAGGTACCCTTAAGAGTATCTGTCAGAGTGCTCTGCACAATCCCATTCAAAGAAGTCTATAGGCAGCTGTTTGACACGTTGTTTGGCCTTTTCTTCCAAATACTGAGGTCTGTTTCAGGGTTCCCATTCTCAACCAGTACAAGTACCCCCTTCACCTTTAAGGCTCTGTTTCTGTTTTACCTTTTGGATGGATGGATGGATGGATGGATGGATGGGGGATGGATGGATGGATAGATGGATGGATGGATAGACGGACGGACGTACGGATGGATGGATGGATGGACTTACGGATGGATGGATGGATGGATGGACGGACGGACGGACGGACGGATGGATGGATGGATGGATGGACAGACGGACGTACGGATGGATGGACGTACGGATGGATGGACGTACGGATGGATGGATGGATGAACATACGGATGGATGGATGGATGGACGGACGGATGGACGGACGGATGGATGGATGGATGGATGGATGGATGGACAGACGGACGTACGTACGGATGGATGGACGTACAGATGGATGGATGGATGGATGGATGGACAGACGGACGGATGGATGGACGGACGGATGGACGGACGGATGGATGGACAGATGGATGGATGGATGGATGGACAGACGGACGGATGGATGGATGGATGGACTTACGGATGGATGGACATACAGATGGATGGATGGACAGATGGACGGATGGATGGATGGATGGACAGACGGACGGATGGATGTATGGATGGACGGACGGACGGACGGATGGACGGACGGATGGATGGATGGACGGAGGTACTGATGGATGGACGTACGGATGGATGGATGGATGGACTTACGGATGGATGGACATACGGATCGATGGATGGATGGATGGACGGATGGATGGACAGTCGGACGGATGGATGGATGGACGGACAGACGTACGGATGGATGGATGGACGCACGGATGGATGGATGGATGGATGGATGGACGTACGCATGGATGGATGGACGGACGTACGAATGGACGGATGGACGTACGGATGTATGGATGGACGGACGGACGTACGAATGGACGGATGGACGTACGGATGTATGGATGGACGGACAGATGGATGGATGGACGGACGTACGGATGGATGGATGTACGGATGGATGGATGGACGAACGGATGGATGGATGGACGGATGTACGGATGGATGGATGGATGGACGTACGGATGGACGAACGGATGGATGGATGGACGGACGTACGGATGGATGGATGGATGGATGGATGGATGGATGGATGGACGGATGGATGGATGGATGGATGGACGTACGGATGGATGGATGGACGTACGGATGGATGGATGGACGTACGGATAGATGGATGGATGGATGGATGGATGGATGGATGGACGTACGGATGGATGGATGGACGTATGGATGGATGGATGGACGTACGGATGGATGGATAGATGGATGGATGGATGGACGGATGGATGGATGGATCTTTAGAGAATCTGTAACACTACTGAGTATTTGATCCTGAAGCATTTGTTTGAAGTGTGTGTATTCTTAGAGTTCTTCTTAAAGTCTTCTCACAGTGTTTTTCTTTCTGGAGTTAATTTAGCATTCGCGTGTCCTTTAAGAGCGCCGATGTGGCCAGTATGACAGCAAGTGTTCCGTGCTTGGGCGCGGTACACTTCCCTGGCTTTGGCACGCCTCAGTGAGGTGTGCTACAGCACGGTACACTTCATGCACGAGCACGTGGACATGATCAACGTGACCGCTCCTCTCGACTGTTATTTTGAGCAATATCGCTGGAGTTTAAGAGCTGCATCGGACGAAAACATCTTAACAAGATCCAAAAGTCTCTGCTGACTCTGATGAGACCACGCTGCATGTAAACAGATGATTCATGGTGACGTAGGCGGGCATCGCGTGTGCCTAAAGTCTGGTTCATGTCCGTGTACCCTTAAGGGTTTAAACCCTTTAAACAGGTTTTCTTTCGTCTCATGGACCCTTTATGTAAATGCTTCAAAGTACCAGTAAAACACGTTGTTCGGCCTCTCCTGCATTTAAAGCCGTTTTTTCATCTAAGTGGAGGTACTTCTGTTTCCAGGTACCCATCCGTTAGAAATTCCACTATCTCTCTCCTCAGAAAGTAAAGTTTCCTCTGCAGTGAGTTTGAGGTACCCTCAGGTGTGTTTCAGGGTTCCTTCTTTTCCCTGAAATCAAAGGTGTTCACTGCTGTACGTGTCAGTGCACCCTTAGAGTCTGTGTTTCTTTTCTTTCTTCATTTGTTTACGTCTGTTTCAGTGTACACTTCAGCTTTGGCTTCAAGGTTCCCATGAATATATGACGTTAACTTTTACATGCTGAATGTCAGAGTACGAGGTTAACACGGTTAAGGTAACGTGGCCTCACAGATAGCTGATACCTTCATCTGCGACCTTCAGAGAAGCCGTACGAGACGTTGGGTACAAAAGTAACGTGGTTACATCTGTTTATATGTTTCAGGATTGTTTCACACAGCATCTGTTTTCATGTTCCCTTTGGCGTATCGAGGTACCTTTGAGATTTGTTTTCTTCCTGCCTGACTTTGTCCCTCCTTCGCCTCAGGTACGACTGAGGAACCTCTGAACCTGATCAGGTTTGACTTCATCTCTGTGGGTTTCAATATGAACAGAGAGACAGAAACAAGAAGACAAAGAGAAGAATAAAAGATGGAGAGATGAGACAACAGAGCGGTGCAGAGAGCGAGGGGCGAGGGAGGGAGGGGGGGGGGGGGGTCGTACTGGAATTCCCCAGCACTTACAAACTGGGACTGATGTTAAACTGGTACCAAATGTTCAAATGTTAAATCCTCCATACCTCACCACACACACATACACACACACACACACACACATACAGTGTGTGTGATACACACAGTAACACACAGAGAAATCCATACATCATGTGATTAGTATGTGATCATGTGTGAGTGTTCAGAGCCCAGCCCATGTGATTCTGCTGTCAATGACTGGCTGCTAATGGCTAACAGATGAGCCTGTGTGTGTGTGTGTGTGTGTGTGTGTGTGTGTGTGTGTGTGTGTGTGTAGGGCGTGGACCCGTTAAGCTCTTCGGAGTATGATTAGTTCGGGGACCAAGAGCCAAATTTTTTACACACACACACACACACACACACACACACACACACACACACACACACACACACACACACACACATTACGCAACCTCTGAGCAGTGTAAAATGCAGCACGGCCATTATCACCATCTTCATCTGTTCCTGGAGTTGTTCTGCACATGCTCAGTGATGATGTCATGGTTTCAGGACCACACCTTGGAGCTGGAAACCTGCTCTGAGCGTATACCAGTCTGGACCTGGGTACTGGTTTCACAAGGGTCAGTGTTCTGCTTCATGTCCCCTCTGGTCTCAGTAAACTGGTCTGACTGGTTAAAGTGACGGCGTCTTGTTTCTGGTCTCGTCATGCTAACCTGAGTCTTCCAGTTAGCAGCGCTGTGGTTAACTGGTTACATTTAGTTCCATCATCAGGTCTCTACTGACTCTCTCTCACTCGCTCTCTCTCTCTGAACTGATGCTCTGTCAGCTTTTGTGATGCAGTCGTCTTCAGACATCAGTCTGATCAGCTGCGCCTGCATGCTTCGCTCAAAGTGCCTCAGAGATGTTTTCATTCAGGTTGTTTCAGACTTGAGGAAAGGAGGAGATTTTTAAGATAGTATGACATTAAAGACAGAAAGGAAGGAAGGAAGGAAGGAAGGAAGGAAGGAAGGAAGGAAGAAAGGAAGGAAGGAAGAGGGAAGGATGGATGGTAGGAAGACAGAAAGAAAACTAAAAAAGGGCAAGGTAGGATGGAATAAAGAGAAGAAAAGACGGAGGAAGATAAAAAGAAGGGAATGTGGGATAGAAGAATGGGAAGGAAGGAAGGAAAAACTGATGGAAGGGAAGGAAGAAAGAGAGGATGTATTAAATGACAGAGTAAGAAAAGTAGGATGGAAGGAAGGAAGGATGAAAACTGAAAAAGGGAAGAAAAGATGGCGGATAGAAGAAAGACGGAAGAGTGTGAAGGAAGGAGGAGTGTGAAGGAAGGAAGGAAGGAAGAGGGAAGGATGGAGGGTAGGAAGACAGGAACGAAACTAAAAAAAGGCAAGATAGGATGGAAAAAAGAGAAGAAAAGAGGGAGGAAGATAAAAAAGAAAGAAGGAAATGTGGAATAGAAGAATGGAAAGGAAGGAAGGAAGGAAGGAAGGAAGGAAGGAAGGAAGGAAAAAGACTGATGGAAGAGAAGGAAGAAAGAAAAAGGATGTATCAAAGGACAGAGTAAGAAAAGTAGGATGGAAGGAAGGATGAAAACTGAAAAAGGGAAGAAAAGATGGCAGATTGAAGAAAGAAGGAAGAGTGTGAAGGAAGGAGGAGTTTGAAGGAAGGAAGGAAGGAAGGAAGAAAGGAAGGAAGGAAGGAAGAGGGTTGGAAGACAGGAAGAAAACTAAAAAGGGCAAGATAGGATGGAATAAAGAGAAGAAAAGAGGGAGGAAGATAAAAAAAGAAAGAAGGAAATGTGGAATAGAAGGAAGGAAGGAAGGAAGGAAGGAAGGAAGGAAGGAAGGAAGGAAGGAAAAAGACTGATGGAAGGGAAGGAAGAAAGAGAAAGGATGTATTAAAGGACAGAGTAAGAAAAGTTGGATGGAAGGAAGGAAGGAAGGAAGGAAGGAAGGAAGGAAGGAAGGAAGGAAGGAAGGAAGGAAAAAGACTGATGGAAGGGAAGGAAGAAAGAGAAAGGATGTATTAAAGGACAGAGTAAGAAAAGTTGGATGGAAGGAAGGATGAAAACTGAAATAGTGAAGAAAATATGGCAGATTGAAGAAAGAAGGAAGAGTGTGAAGGAAGGAGGAGTTTGAAGGAAGGAAGGAAGGAAGGATTGAGCCTCTGGTGAGGGTTTTTTCTCTTTATGCATTAAACATCCATCTTCTTCTTTGTTTCTGGGGCTCGTCTTGTATCTTCTTCGTTGGTATCCTTGATGTAACTGAACAGAGACGTGTCAGCAGCGCCCCCTGCAGTGCTGGAGGGGAAGGGCCTCCCATCGCGGGGCCTTCCAGGATGAGACTTCCACACGTTGACACTTCTGCAGATCTGTTTTGAAGAACATCTCTTCAGGTGGACTCAGTGGGTCTGGTTTTTTAAAAAGGAGGACCTCTCTCTCTGTTTTTTTTTCTGGAGCAGGTCCTCGGAGGAGCGACGTTACACCGAGGAGCAGCCGGGAGGAGAAGCTCACTCTGTGACCCGAGCCTCCCATTTCACAGATAATTAAAAGAGACGAACTGAAGCTCCTCCTGTCTGAGAAAACTGTGACATTAAAGCTCCAACGTTCAGACGTCAGAGCGCTGCGATGGAGACTGAGATCAGCTGTAAACATGATGATTACTCTGATCTTTACGGGCTCCTGTTACTCCTCACACGCTGTAATTACTTCAGTGTTTATTAGGAGTGAGATCTCCACACGGGAAATCTTTGGGGTTAGCTTAGCTCAGCTTAGCTGGAGGCGGAGGGAGAGCAGCCTGTTTTTTCGTGCACCTGCAGCTGCAGCTTGGCTCTCTGGGTGGATCCACAGCAGGCGTCAGTTTGAGCGCTTCACGTTTACGTCTGAGCGCGTCCGCAGGAACGTAAATGTCTTTTTCATCCGAGCCTGAAACTCCAGGAGGAGCTGAAGACAGTAAATCCCCTCAGAGCGTCAGGAAACAGAGCGGCCCAGCAGATTGCATCACCACATGTTTCATTGTTATTCAGAGAGAGAGAGAGAGAGAGAGAGAGAGCGGAGCGAGGAAGCCAACAGACAGGACAGGACCTCGCTCCCAGCTTTATAAGAGTCAGTGTTTGGACGAGAGAGCAAAAACTCATCAAATTTAACTCAAAATGAAGAATAAATGAAGAAAGACTGAGAGGAGAGAGGTCAGACTTTAACCCTTCAGGTCGAGCTTCAGGGGATTTTCCTTCTGTTTGATAAGAAACTACAATTCTCACACCACCCTGAGAAAACACAACGATTCAAGAAAAAGAGAGAGAGAAAGAGAGAGAGAGAGAGAGAGAGAGAGAGAGAGAGAGAGGGAGGGAGGAGGAGGGAGTGTGAGGTCTGAATTATTGTTCTGATGTGTTTTAAAGACGTGTTTGGACCAAAGTCAGGAGAACAGTCAGCAGTTAGTCATCACACGACCATCATCCATACAGAGACACGGGCCAGATCCACGCCCTGAGAGAGAGAGAGAGAGAGAGGGGGGGGGGGGGGGCAGGAGGTACATTTGAAAAAATGAAGGAACAAGGAAAGAACAAGGAAAGGAAGGTATGAATGAAAGAAGGAGAAGTGGAGAGGAAAGGAAGAAGGAAGTAAAAGGCTGTGTCCCATGTCGTGATTCTGAGTGTGTTCATGTGTTCACACTGACCGTATGAACACTTCTCACACTCATCCGTAGCCTTATTGGCTACGTAGACGAAGGGGCGGGAACCAATCAAACGATGGCTGATGGATGTAATCAGTGAATAACAGAGGAACACCTGTGGGTGGATGGGAAATGTAGTCATTTCCAGTACATGCAGAGTGAACACAGTGCACTTCATGTGAGTGTACAAACAGACGTACATGAAATGGAACACAGCCGAAGTCGAGAGGAGAGGAAGGAAAGAGGGAAAGACTGAGGAAAGAAAAAGGGAAAGAGGAAGGAAGGAAGGAAGGAAGGAAAGAAGGAAAGAAGGAAAGACTGAGGAAAGAAAAGTGGAAAGAGGAAGGAAGGAAGGAAGGAAGGAAGGAAAGAAGGAAAGAAGGAAAGACTGAGGAAAGAAAAGTGGAAAGAGGAAGGAAGGAAGGAAGGAAGGAAGGAAAGAAGGAAAGACTGAGGAAAGAAAAGTGGAAAGAGGAAGGAAGGAAGGAAGGAAGGAAGGAAGGAAAGAAGGAAAGAAGGAAAGAAGGAAAGAAGGAAAGAAGGAAAGACTGAGGAAAGAAAAGTGGAAAGAGGAAGGAAGGAAGGAAGGAAGGAAGGAAGGAAGGAAGGAAAGAAGGAAAGAAGGAAAGAAGGAAAGAAGGAAAGACTGAGGAAAGAAAAGTGGAAAGAGGAAGGAAGGGAGGAAGGAAGGAAGGAAGGGGAGATGAAAAAGAGGAGGGAAGAAAGGAATTGAAGGGGACAGGTGAACCTTACATGAGGGAAGGAAGAAAGGGAAGGTCAGAAGGAAGGAAACTAAATTGGAGAGGAGGAAAGAAGGAAAGACTGAGGAAAGAAAAATGGAAGGAAGGAAGGAAGGAAGGAAGGAAGGAAGGAAGGAAGGAAGGAAGGAAGGAAGGAAGGGGACATGAAAAAGAGGAGGGAAGAAAGGAATTGGAGGGGACAGGTGAACTTTACATGAGGGAAGGAAGAAAGGGAAGGACAGGAGGAAGGAAACTAAATTGGAGAGGAGGAAAGAAGGAAAGACTGAGGAAAGGAAAAGGGAAAGAGGAAGGAAGGAAGGAAGGAAGGAAGGAAGGAAGGAAGGAAGGAAGGAAGGAAGGGGAGATGAAAAAGAGGAGGGAAGAAAGGAATTGAAGGGGACAGGTGAACTTTACATGAGGGAAGGAAGAAAGGGAAGGACAGGAGGAAGGAAACTAAATTGGAGAGGAGGAAAGAAGGAAAGACTGAGGAAAGAAAAGTGGAAAGAGGAAGGAAGGGAGGAAGGAAGGAAGGAAGGAAAGAAGGAAAGACTGAGGAAAGAAAAGTGGAAAGAGGAAGGAAGGAAAGAAGGAAGGAAAGAAGGAAAGACTGAGGAAAGAAAAGTGGAAAGAGGAAGGAAGGAAGGAAGGAAAGAATGAAAGACTGAGGAAAGAAAAGTGGAAAGAGGAAGGAAGGGAGGAAGGAAGGAAGGAAGGGGAGATGAAAAAGAGGAGGGAAGAAAGGAATTGAAGGGGACAGGTGAACCTTACATGAGGGAAGGAAGAAAGGGAAGGACAGAGAGGAGGAAAGAAGGAAAGGAGACAGAAGTTGTGCATCTGGAAGAGGAATGAAAAAAAGAAACGAGTCAAAAAAGATGAAGCTTAACTGAAAGAAAGTCTGGAATAAACAAGACAGCTAGAGGGTGGAGGACAACAGATACTTTATGAGACAAAGAGAACAAATGGAGAGAGAGAGAGAGAGAGACCCACCCTGATGGATGGAGGAGGGGATTTCTGCTGGAGCTAAATGACAAACAGGTCCAGAAGAACCTCCTCAGTCAGACCTCAGAGGATGAAACCAGGTCAGAGGTTTTTATTCCATCAGGCTGAAAGAAGAGAAGAGAAGAGAAGAGAAGAGAGCAGCAGATCTTCACCTTCAGACCTCCTGAAGCCGCCTGTGAAACAGTCTGAGGACTCTGAGATCCAGAGATGAGTCTCACTGGTCCTCAGTCGGTCTGTAATTTAGAGCTGAGGTTCTGAGGCCCAAGAGGAACCAAACACTCCGACTTTCATCTAAACTAATGTCATAATTATACACCCGTTAAATCTCTGCATTAATGTAACACTTTCATCTGAACCCTGGAAATAATTACACACTAATTAAATCTCAATCTCATAAACAAGTCTCTAAGAATTAGAGTCTGATTCACACACAAGATAAATCAATAAAACCATAAACCAGTTTCTAAACCGAACTAAATCAGACCCTTAAAGTCCTCCTCTTCTTTAGTTTTTCTTGAATAGCCTCAAGTCTTCAAAACATTCATGAAAAAGGTGATTTTTTTTTTTACCTAACAAAATAAAACCTGTCATGTCTCCTGGAGTCCTGTCCCATAGTTCAGGAGTCTGTAGTAAAAACTTTGGTGCATCTTGCAGAGTAACACTGCCCCCTTTTGGCAGCGCCACAGTTACACAGCTCTACCTGCACAGACCAAACCGATGATTCCACTGTCTGTCACCCATGTTGTCACCCAATGTGTCTTGTCATTGTCTTGCTGAAATAAGCAGGGACGTCCCTGAAAAAGACGTGGCTTGGATGGCAGCATATGTTGCTCCAAAACCTGTATGTACCTTTCAGCATTAATGGAGCCTTCACAGATGGTCCAGTTAGCCATGCCATGGGCACTAACACACCCCCATACCATCACAGATGCTGGCTTTGAGACTTTGACCTGAGAACAATCCAGATTGTCCTTTTCCTCTTTGGCCTGGAGGACACCACGTCCATGATTTACAAAAACAGTTTGAAATGTGGACTCGTCAGACCACAGCAGACTTTTCCACTTTGCGTCAGTCCATCTCAGATGAGCTCGGGTCCAGAGAAGCCGGCGGTGTTTCTGGGTGTTGTTGATATATGTCTTTGTCTTTGCATGGTAGAGTTTGAACTGGCACTTGTAGATGTAGTGATGAACTGTGTTAACTGACAATGGTTTTCTGAAGTCTTCCTGAGCCCACGTGCTAATATCCTTTACACAATGATGTTGGTTTTTAATGCAGTACTGCCTGAGGGGTCAAAGGTCACGGGCATTCAGTGTTGGTTTTCAGCCTTGCTGCTTACGTGCAGAGATTTCTCCAGATTCTCTGAATCTTTTGATGATATTATGGTCTGTAGATGATCAAATCCATCAATTCTTTGAAATTGTTGAGAAACATTGTTCTTCAACTGTTGGACTGTTTGCTCACGCAGTTGTTCACAAAGTGGTGAATCTTGCCCCATCTTTTCAGGGATGCTCCTTTTTATACCCAATCATGACCCTCACCTGTTTCCAATGAACCTGTTCACCTGTGGAATGTTCCAAACAGGTGTTTTTGGAGCATTCCTCATCTTTCCCAGTCTGTTGTTGACCCTGTCCCAGCTTTTTAGGAACGTGTTGCAGACATCAAATTCAAAATGAGGGAATATTTACAAAAAAACAATAAAGTTTATCAGTTTTAAGGATAAATATCTGGTCTTTGTGGTGTGTTCAGGTGAATTTAAACAGGATTTGTAAATCACTGTTTTCTGTTTTTATTAACGTTTAGAAAAACGTCCAAACTTCATTGGACGTTTGGGTTGAAGCCTCTTCTCTAATCACCTGAACTGACGTTTGCTTTCATGGAGTCTTACAGTGAAAACTTTCATAATGGCGGTAAAGAGTAACCACACGACCAACGCAGCGCTTCTCATAAATAAAAATATATTTCACATTTTAATTTCAGTCACAGGAAGTTGGGGGGGGGGGGGGGGGGTCAGGTGGTATCGGTGAAAACTTGTCCCAGGATGGCGAGTCGAGCGCTGTACGGCTGAACGGGACAGGACAGCAGCGGGTGAGTCTTCCTCTCGCCTGGCTTGAGAGCGATGCTCTCCGATTGGCTGTGAGGAAAGCCTTCAGTCTGTTTGGTGCTGCGTTTTGATTGGCTGCTGCCATTTTTCCCCGCTGGCTGCGACAGGCTGAGCAGGATGTCTCGGAGCTCCTGGCGGTCCTTGGCGTGCTGGCTGCAGCAGTAGAGCGCCGCCGGGTCCAGAGGGTGAGCCTCCGTGTTGAAGATGAAGCCTCCCGCTCCTAAAACGCAGTCTCCCCCCTCGCCTCCCTCCTCCCACGACCCGTCGCCCTCCGTCCCGCCGCCGTGCAGGAAGTGGGTGGGGTCAAAGAGCAGGTAGAGGTACTTGATGGTTTCAGCGAGGAAGAAGGACTCCATCCTGTTGTCCAGCTGGTGGTCTCTCAGATCTTTGACCTGCAGGCAGAAAAAAAACACCCAGCTGAAGCTTTTCTCTCAAAGTCTGATCCTCCGCTCCGTCTCCAAGGCGGGATCTCACCGTGGCGTATCCACACGGCGTCTTGGCGATCTTCTCTATGGACTCCAGAGCGTCCAGGCCGAGCTGCAGGTAGGTGTGGTCACCTGTGGCTCTGAACAGGTACATGGCGCTCTCTATCAGCTCTGAGACAAACAACAAACAGGTTAACACGCTAACATGCTAACACGCTAACACGCTAACACGCTAACACGTGGTCTGAAGGAGCTGGTTTGATTTGTGAGTCGGCGTGTGAGGACTGACCCGGTCTCAGAGGGTACCCCTCTCTCTTGTCCACAGTGTACCCCTGAGGGATGCTGTAAAACTCGGGCAGACCTCCAAACTGCCTCCACACAGAGTAATAGTTCTGGAACGTTCTCACAGCACCGTCCAGGTTCCCCAGAAGAGACTGAAACACAAACAGGAAGAAGAAAAACCGTCTGAAGACCAGAGGAAGTTCACCAAACTTCACTTTAAGGATCTGAATTATTTCAGGAAAAGATCAGGAAAGAAGAAAGGTAGGAAAGGAAGCAAGGAAAGGTGACAGGAAATCAGACTGAGGAAGAAAGAAAGGAGACATGGGAAAAAGGAAGGAAAGAAAGAGGAGAACAGGATGGAAGGAAGGTACAGAGCAAGGGTAGGAAGCAAGAAGGAAAGGAATGAGAGAAGTAAGGAAATTAGGAAGATAGACCGGGAGGAGGAAAGAGACAAAGGATGGTAGGAGGAAGGAAATAAGGGGAAAAGGAAGAAAGAAAGGAAAGTAGAAAAGATGGGAGGAGAAAAAAGATGAAAAAAAGGAAAGAGGAAGGAAGAAAGATAAAGAATGGTAGGAGGAAGGAAGGAATGAAGGAAGAGAAAAAGGAAGGAAGGAGTAAAAGAAATAACAGGTTCACAAGGATGGATGGAAGGAAGGAGAGAGGAAGAGAAGTAAGAAAGATAGGATGAGAGGATGAAAGAAGGAAGAAAGGATGGAAATAAAGGAAGGAAGGAGGAAGGAAGGAAGGAAGGAAGGAACGAAGGAAGGATAAACAAGACAGATGGAAGGAAGAAAGGAAAGGACAAAAAGGAAGGAAGAAAGAGAAAGAAAGGAGGGGAGAAAGGAACAAAAGTAAGGAAGAAGGAAAAGGAGGAGAGGAAGAAAGGAGGTATTAAGTCAGTGATGGATGGATAAATGGGGATGAAAGAAGTGATTCAGTTCTTGTTTTGGATCCTTTCAGTCTTTCTGTTCAGACTCTAAAATCCACAGAGAGATCAGTGACCCAGAGAACCAGAGACTGAGACCCTCAGAGAGGACTGAACCCTTGGGTGGACTCTGGGTCTGTACCTGCAGGCCGGGCCAGAAGGCCTCCAGAGACTGGAACACCGGCATGGACACCGTCCCTTTGTGCATCTGGACCCACAGGTACCAGTCGTCGAAGCGCGTGTAGTTCTGGATGGCTCGATCGAACTCTGAGGAGACGACATCATGACATCAGACAGGCTGTGTGTGATGCAGTTACCATCAGCGACCAGCAGGGGGCGCCGCAGAGTCGCTCTGACGCACCGTGGAACATTTCCAGCAGCTCCTCGTCCTGCAGCAGGACGGCGCCTTTCACCAGGTACTCAAAGTAAGAGTCCACCCCGGCTCCGATACCCGCATCCTGGGCCACCCACTTCTTAGACACGATGTCGATGTGGTTTCCTACCTGCACACACACACACACACACACACACACACACACACACTCAGCTCAGCTCCTGTTAATGAGTTGGTGTAGGATGAGGGGTAAATGCTGGACTCGTTACCAGTCCGATGTCAGATCTGGTCTTCCACAGAGCTCTCAGCGCTCTCCGCGCTGCGTTCTCAAACGTCTCGTCTCCCGTCAGTCGACTCAGCGTAGCAAACTCCAGGATGAAGGTTCCCACGCCGGCCGTGCAGGTGACGGGAGTTTCTGTGGGACTGACGCCTTTCAGGAGGTTCACCGTCCCGTACGGCATCCCGGTGGGAGTCTGGAACGCTGAAACCAAAACCACATCCAGGTGAAGCCTTCACAGCGAGCTGCTTCTTCAGATCCGTTTTCTTTACGTCGTTATTTACGATGCAAACGTGTTGATGGGAAAACTTGACTCGATACTTTTTTCAAACTTTTCGGCTCAAATTTTACCACAAATTTAAAATTCTTGATCTCATAATTCAGTTTCACTTTTGTCACAAATTTTTCCTTTTTTTTTAAATCATTAATTTCATATTTTTTTTCAAACGTTTGAACTTCTGTTTGCACAAATTCTCCACTTCTTGTCACATCATTTTGAGATTATTGTCTTTTTCCCCAATTTTTGCCCCTAAAAATTTCCAACTTTTTCACCCAAATTTACTGATATTTATCTCTCAAATGTGCAAAATTTTTGCTCTCATTTTTTTCCTTTTTCTTCTTTCAAATTTGCTATTTTTTTTCCTCAAATGTGAAACATACTTCCTGGCTCTTTGCTCCTTTTTTCCCCACCCAAAATTTTTTTTTTTTTCTAAGAAAAAACTCCTTCTTTTGTTTCAGACATTTTTTTCCTTTTTTTTCAAAGTCTTGCTACTTTTGTCAACAATTTTATTTATTATTATTTCTTTTAATTGCAATATTTTGCTTCTTGTTGTTCTAATTAAGCTACTTTTTTCATACTTTTTTTTAGGTTAATCTCAGAATTCACTTTTTTTTCTTGTGGAAAAAACCGTTGAGTCTGCAGACACTGCAGGCAGTCCAGCCTGTGCTGCTGCGGTGGAGCTAAATGAGAGCAGACATCTGAAACAGCTGCTGGTTGATGTTTTAAAATCCTTGGGTACAAAGATAAAAGGTCGTACCAGGCAGCAGCTTCCTGGCGGCGTCCTCGGCCATCCTGAGCAGAGGCCCTGAACACGGCCAGCCGGGCTCCAGCTCCATCCCCGCCCTGCCCGCCAACAGGTGAGCCGACAGCAGGCCGCCCACCACTGAACACACAGAGGACAAAGAAGACAATGGAAGAACAGTTCCCTGAGTGTCCACTAGAGTCTGTCTCCAGCAGTGAGTCGGTCCACGTGGTCGACACACAGTCAGTCAGTCATCTGGTGTGTTCACTGCCCCCGTCGTTACCTCTGATGTTGGTTTCAAACACGGAGGCGTTCACGTCGATGTCAAAGTCCACGGTGTCCTGGAGGAGCGACGCAACTCGCTGGAACTCGGTACGGTTTCCCAAAACCTTCAGAGACACGTTTAGGGACTCCCCGTCAGCACAACAACAGGTCCCCGGTCATCTTTTATAAATGTTTTTGAATTTCAGATTGAAAGTGTCTCGTCTGGATCTTACCAGCAGAGTGTCGAGAGCGTCGATCAGAGTGAGGGAGAAGCTGCAGAGAAAGAAAAGAGGTGAAAATGTGGACTTCAAACGTCGTCCAGCGTGGGTCCAGCCTTACCTGCCCCAGGTGTCTTGTCCGTCACAGGTGAGTGGGCGGAGCTCATCATAGGGAAAGGCGTGGTCCAGGTAGCTGTTGTAGGCGTGGTAGAACATGGATTTGATACGCTGCCTGAGGAATAAAAGCACAGAGTCGCTTCAACACGAGAAGCAGCAAAGAGTGAGACCTGTCCACAGCGCCAAAACGGCCACCAGATGCTTTACTGACCGTGACATCACTGTGCTGAACACCTGATCGAAACACCTGTTTTCTAACACAAATCTCTGAACTTTTTTTTTTTGCACAGTTTTAAAGAAAATTCACAGATTTGCCACTTTTTGTTGACCAATTCTCTACTTTTTGTTTTAAAAAATTTGCAGCTGACTTTTTAAGTTTGATACATTTTTCAGTCTAGTGTTCCAATTTTATTAGTTTCTCACCTTTTATCAAAAATTTGCGATAAAAGATCCAACAGGCTTTCTTTTTTCACTCACAATTTTTCACTCAGTTGCTACTTTTACACAAAAAGTTTGCTTCATTTTATCCACTCGGCAACCTGCGGTCTGAAAACACGAGACGACACTGAAGGGCTGAAATCTGCAGTTCATCGAGTGTTCGCTCGAGTCTGGCTCAGGAAGTCACAAACACACCAAGACAGAAAAAAAGCTGTTTTCACAGCAGAAACAAACATGTTTACAGCCTGGAACAAAAAATGTCTCCCGCTAATTTCACTAACGGCACGCTCTGTACGGGGGTGAATTTTTTTCTAACTCGGCAGTTTAGAAGATATTCAGATCACCGGTTCATCCAATCAGAGGCATATCTCAGCTCACGTGACTGACGACCGCCCTATCCCTGTTACTGTGGCGATTCATAGCTCGCCTCATTTCCAATATGGCCGCGCCGGACGATTTGCGTCAAAAATCTGTTTCAGAAACAGACGTCACGGAGACTACGTCCAGACTTTGATTTTATCTCACAAACATTCACCATTTTAAGCACAATTATTTTGTTTTCTCAAGAATTTGGGACATTTTACACACAATTTTGCTGCTGGTCTCCAAAAATGTGTTACTTCATATTAGTGATAGACCGATATGCTTTTTTCAGGGCCGATACCGATACCGATTATTAGCCATGAAGGAGGCCGATAACCGATATTTGCAGCCGATATTCATTTGCAGTAAAAGTGAAGATATTGACATCAAAATTTTGAATAATACAAACTCTGATCCTTAACTTTGTTTAAATGCCTTTCAGCACATGTTTATTTAACATTTTCCAGGCTCAGCAGCATGTCTTCTAAAGGTAAATAAACATTTAAACAAATAAATAGCTCCCTTAAGTTTTCTACAGTATATAAACTGTTTCAAAATTTCAATACAACTAAAATGTTTATCTCTTTTTTTTAACTTCAAACAATAACAATAACAATATCATTTTCAAGAGCCAAGCAAGCTGTGAAAGTTAGAATAAGTTCATAGACTGTGAGATAGTCACCATGCTAATTGCGTTAGCCGGTCAATGGGATTTTCCATTTATGTTAGCATTAAGCTAGCGGACTTTCGCTAACCGAAGCAAAGTAGTTAAGAATAGCTTCCTTTGCCAAGTTTTGAAGTGACCTATTATCGTCCGTCATATTAAAAAAAAAGGCCGATGCCGAAACGGGTCTAAATGACAAATATATGCGCCGATAATCGGCCGGCCGATAATCAGTCTATCCCTACTTCATATCTTACAAATTCCTTTTCATGAGAAATCTGCTACTATTTGCAGACGTCTTCATACCAGATACCAAATTTTGAACCTTACTTTGCTCATTTTGCACATTTTTAATCTGTTATATTTTATACTCTCTGAAATTTGCTGCTTTTTTGTCTTACGAATTTGCAGCCGTCCACTCACAAACTGGGTACATGTTTTTTTTTTCAACACATTTCACATAATTTGGCTGCTTTTTTATCTCATTAATACACTTTTTGCTTTTTTTTTTCTCTCACAGATTTGCCCTCTTTTTACACAAACTTCATTCTTTCCACAAATAATATTGCCTTCTCATCTCATAAATGTTGACACTCTCTTCTTACACATATGTCTGCTCATGAATTTAACACTTTTTACTCGAACTTTCTGCAGGTAAAATCAGTCTGACTCTGTACTGATGGTTTTGTTCAGTCACTGATGACTGTGACTCTCTGAGCGGTAAATTAAACGTTTGTTCAGGTGTTGTCTGTTACCTGACTGCAGCCATCTCTTCCTCGGTGAACTGATGAGTCGCCGCATCGCTCAGCAGACACACGAACAGCGTCACGCACACGTGAGTCCGCATCAAGAGGCACGCGGGAACCCGGGAGAGAGTCCCGCGTGGACACAGGTGAAATAAACGAGGTTAACACAGCAAAGGTGAGAGAAGAACAGGAGGAAAACAGGAGGACAGGTGAGTTTCGAATGTTGTTGTGCAGCTGTCAGGAAGTGAACGCGCGCGCATGCGTAGTACAGTGCGATGACGAGGATCATCAACGAAGCTGCGTTCAAGAACAAACTGCAGCGTTTGAAAACAGTGACACCAGCAGGTAATTAACTTAAAGAAACGCTTTATTTAATCTGAGAATAAAAATTCAACAAGAACAAAAACTTCTTAAAATTAAGGAGGAAGAACCATTAATAAAAAACCCCAAAAGAGGTAGATAAAAACATAAAATAACAGAGAAAGACCAGATTAACATTCAAACTAAGATTTAGTAATTGTCAAAAAAAATCTAAAAAAGTGACCAAAAAAAAAAGAAACGATTTTTTTTTTTAAAGAATACATCATAAGCAGACTGAAGGGCTCATCGAGAGCACAATCAGACAACCAAATGCAGAACACAGCAGTGTATTAAAATGTATGAGTGTTTACTTTTTTTGCCACAAAATGGAAACTTTTTTTTTCTAAAAAACCCACTAAATTTTGTAAAACACAGCCTAAATTTTATTAACCCAACCGGTAATTATTTTTTCTAACCCAACATGTTTTTAAATGTTTTCTTTGTAGATGTGGACTTGGACTCTGTTTCATGTGTAGCATGAGCGCCCTCTGCTGGAGCACCTGCAGACCTGAAGGCCGCACCCCGAAGAGTTTTGTAAGCCAACATCCCTCTGAGGGAGCTCAATGACAAACAAAAGAGAAGTCATGGATAGTTTGTTGAGTTTTAATCCATGCAAAAAGCAGATATTCAAACATTACAGCCACCGTGGAAGTCACCTAAAGAGATTTCCTTTGTTCAGGCTGAAGGTAAACTAGTTTGTTACTCAAATCAGATCTTCAGGAAAGAAGATTTTTGGCACTATTATTTGCCAGTGATCGGGTTAATTGTACCTGAGATTTTGGTACACGAATAAGAAATTCTGAGTTAAAAAAAAGCCTTATGGGAATGGCAGAGGTCGGAGGGGCACATAAAATATCGTTATACGCCGATGATGTTATTTTATATATTAGTAACCCCTTGAACTCTATACCCGCCCTTTTAGAAAATTTGCATGAATTTGGTGAAGTATCTGGCTACAAAGTTAACGAAACTAAATCAGAAGCTATGATGCTTGTTGGTAGCTGGCCCCCCCAATTGAATGAAAAAGTTACTTTTAATTGGTCAACAAAAAGTTTTAGTTACTTACGCATCATGATCACTCCAGACACCTCAGATTTATATAGTGCCAATTATGGTAAATTAATTTCCCAGATAAGATCGGATCTGGCTAGGTGGGATATCCTACCGCTCTCTCTTTTTGGGAGAATAGAAACAATCAGGATGAATGTTCTTCCCCGTCTATTGTATGTTTTTCAATCCTTGCCCATATGGATTCCAAGTTCCACATTTAGAATATTAGACAAGATGATTTCCACATTTGTTTGGCAGAAGAAAAGACCGAGAATGCGACAGAAACTGTTACATTATCCTAAAGAGAAAGGAGGCCTTAATTTACCAAATTTGAAACTATATTATTGGGCTGCCCAACTTCATGGGTTGTTAGAATGGGTAATACAAGACAAGGAGACAAAATGGCTGGAATTAGAAAGATTCGCTTGTCCATCAGTACCACTTGAGACCTTACCATTTTTAGACCAAAAGATCTGGAAGAGACTCAAGATAAAAAATGAATGGATGAACTGTACTCAGAGAGTCTGGTTTCATGTTAGAAAAAAGATAGATGCACCGTTAACAATTTCTAGAGCGGCTAAAATTGCAAAAATCATAGACTTCCTGCCAAACAAATGGGATACTGGGTTTCGTGCTTGGGCAGAAAAAAGTCTCGTGACTATAAACCAACTATTTGAAGATGAAACACTTAAGTCATTTCAGCAATTGCAGAATAAATTTAATTTGTCTCACAAAGAGTTTTATAGATACTTACAACTAAGGAATTATTTGATGTCACACAAAGAATGGAGCACCCTTAAACAAACACCTACACCGATAGAAGACTTTCTGATAAAGAGCATAAAAGAAAGAGGTGCTAAGAAAATAGTCTCACATATGTATAAATGTTTACAGGCACAATGCTCAGGAAACACCACAAATGTAAAAGGGAGGTGGGAGATGGAGATGAATGTGATTATTCAGGATAAAGAATGGGAGGAGGTATGTGAAATGGGACACAAGACTACTAACAGCCCAAACTGGAGAGAATTTAGCTGGAAAATAAAAATGAGATACTTCAAGACCCCATTCATAACATCAAAATATGACAAACATAAAACAAATCTATGTTGGAGAGACTGTAAACAAATCGGAGACCACACACACATTTTTTGGGACTGTCCTAAACTAAAAACATTTTGGGAAGGGATTCAGTCAGAAATTAAAACCATTCTCGGATTAAGTTTACCTTTAACTGCACCAATTTTTGTTTTAGGATTAATCCCGCAAGGTACAATCAGTAGAGAAAAAACTCGTTTGCTCCACATCCTCCTCCTTATAGCAAAGAAAATGATAACTTTGTCCTGGCTTAATCCTCTACCTCCCACCCTTCTTCAGTGGAAGGAAAGATTGAAAAAAGTTTACCTGATGGAAAAGATTACTGCCAAACTTCACTTAAAACTGGACGTGTTTAAGACTCTATGGGCTCCTGTTAATTCTTATTTTGCTTTACCTGTAAATTAACAGACTGTTTTAACCTCCATATCCTTGTAATTGGAAAATGTGAGAATATGTGTGTATATGTGTATATGAGTATGTGTGGCATCCAATTTAATGCCAAAACCACCAAATGACTCCGATAGAGGAATTTAAAGAGAGTATAGGAGACTTCACAGATCCTTTGAAGGTAAACTCAACCTAAAGGTACATAACAAAGAGTTTGAAGTCTTTCTCCATGGCTTCCCCAAACCGTCTTGACTCCTGGGGTTTGGGGTCCACAATCGGTGAAGCCACAGCCCTCAGAGCCATGTGGTCTTCTCAGAGAATTGCTATCAGAGGCTTCCTTCACAGTCAAAGTCCATCACCAGTTTGTAGGATTGTCGTTAGGTAAACCGTCTGGTCACTAAACCCACTCCTAGGCTCAGAAATAGCTCATCCAGACTCTGTGTCCTCAGCCCCCCAGGGTGCACTGTTGAGGACCTGGCAGATCCATCTACTGGATGCATCAACTTCCACCTGGGCCATAGATTTGGGTTAGCCAGGTCTGATGGTCCTGTTGGTTGTGTGCTCTGCCCTCGAGAGGGGCTGTAAGAATCAGGTTGTGACAAAAAAAAAAAAAACAAGCTCACAACAAGTCTCTGTGTCAACATAATGTGGCGAGCCAGCCAGGAGGAACTCAGGTTCCCATCAAACAAATGATATTCCATGAACCAAGAACTGGTCTACACTGACAGATGTCAGCTTTTCCAGGTCCCTGCCTTCACCTTGAGCCTACCTACGTGTTGAAACCTAAAGACGGTAGTCAGAGAGGTCTTTCACTTCCTGTGGTTAGAAGCAAGTCAAAAGGCACTCCCCTCCATGTCTGGTTCTGAGGGGTGACCAAAGTTTACTGTCTCCTCTTGGGCAGGTTTTTTAGAGCCCTTCAGACTTTGACTTTGACAACCAAACATGGGTTGAAATATATATCCCAAGTTCTAACGTAGTTTGTTTTTGTGTCTCAGCTCAAACAGAAGCTGATGGACGAGGGTCTGGATGAACACATCAAACTGAGCTGGAGGAAGCAGCCGGATGGAAACGTCTTCCAAAAGGTGTAGATGGAAGAGGAGAAGGAGGAAAAGGAGGACATGTGTTTTTGTGTTTTTCATGTGTTTTTCATTTACATATCAGACATTAAGTATATTAAAATAATACCCAGTTATAACAGTTTCTCTGGTTGATTCAGATTTGATTTTATGTTGTTATAAAAAGCACAAGATATAAATAAAGCTCTCTGGATGATTTTAAAGCAAACTAAAGACCCTTACCTTTTAATCAGCTCTGACTGCACTGTTATAATCACTTCTTTTAAACAACATTTATTTATTTTTCCAGCTTACATTTATAAAATTATTCTCTTTAATGTATTCTTATTATAATGTTTTTCACTCTATACTTTCTTGTTTGCTAGTGTAACACTGTAAATTTCTCCATTTTGGGAGAAATTAAGTAGTATCTCATCTCATCTTTAAAAATCTGTAAAGCCCTATTTTTCTCTCTCTGGTGTTTTAGTAAACTCTTATTTCAGCCTCTGACCAAAACATTTCGTTTTAGCCACTGTCTCTTTAAGGCTCCCTATCCACGAACCCCCTTCCTTCTGATTGCCCTCTAAAGGCCTTTTTGGGGAGGTGGGGCGGGGCTGTGAGCAGACCTCGGTGTTTGAGGCCTACCAAGATCCTTTTGTGAAGTCTTTTGAAGACCCGGTGAAGATCTGGTGGGGTTTTTTTAACACAGAGTGTTTTGATCAGTTTACAGACAGATTCAGGGTTGGAGGTTTGAAAACCTGCACACATTTAACATGAACATCCAGCATTAATACCTTATCTCCATGTTTAACATATGAGGAAGCAGAATACCTCCTCTTCAAGATGTGGTTTTATTTTATGCAGATGACACCGTGCTCTCACACTTCATCTTGTAATCTTGCTCACCCCATCAGGATTTCCCCAGAGGTAACCAAAACCTGCTGAATTTAATTCTTCAAGGACCCCAAAAGAAGAGAATTGTTTGGTAGTATCAGTTTAAAGTTCCAGGAACAAAAAGCAAAGAAAACATTTGCAGCCTGTTGAAACATGAACCTCAAATTTAATTTAATGAAAGTGCCTCTGATTATAATTTCTTATATATTTCTGTGTTTTATTCCTCTTTGAATTCACCCCAAACATTTGAAACCTCAGACTGATCACGTTCCTCGGCTCGAGCTATGATTTCAGAAATGTTCCTGAAAATTATTTTCCTATTATGCAAACAATGTTTGCTTCTGACCATAAGGCATGACGACAGCTGACACTGAGATATGAGCTGTTTAAGTGCAGCAGAAAGGATCAGTTTGAGCCGCTGCGGGTCAAGAGTGAAGAAAGATGGACACGTTTCTTCTTCTTATCATCGCTGCATCAGGCAAGTAATTCACATGATTTAACTTTCATCACAGCACATTGTAACTAAACTGTAAAACATGTATTATTTCAGATATTTCACCACATTTAAAGGACTTATTTGTCATGCCCAAACAAAGCTTGATGAATCAAATCAACAGGTTTCCTGTGGAGTACCCCAGGGATCAATGATTGGTCCTCGCTCATTTGTATTTTCTTCGTCTGATGTAACCAATACGTATGTCTGTCACTCCAGGATCATGCGCTGCCTCGTCACAAGTTCGTCGGTACTTTTTTTACTACGAGCAGAAGACCATGGCTGAAGCGTTTGAGTTCTGCAGAGAACAGCACACAGACCTGGTTTCTATCCACAGCTCAGAGGAAGTGAGCACTCTGAGGAGCCTGGTGGATCAGGGGCAGATGGCCTCTGCTGGAAACGTGAGCTCACTTTGACTTCTTACCTTTAACTGTTTGAAAGAACGTTTCTGAAAGGCGGCTTTGAAGCTGTGTACCAGCACCATGACAGTACCTGTACCTTTAATGTCTCTAAACACTGATCCGGTGTTGCTTCCAGAAAGCCTGGATCGGGCTGTATGATGACGTGGACAGCTGGAGATGGTCGCTGTCGGACTCAAAGTTCTACAGCCCCGGAGAGACCGAGTTCCGCCTGTGGGTCTATGGAGAACCCAACAATATGAACGGCAATGAGCACTGTGTACAGCTGACAGAAGGAGGGTACTGGAACGATGACACCTGCACAGCTACCTCACAGGGACTCTGCTGTGACGTCTCAGGTGAGTACATGAACCACTGTAGTTACACCTTTAGTCCCAGTCCTATTGTCATTAGGGCTGGATCTAATCTAATTAATTAGATTAATTCATTTTATCAAGTCTCCCCACTAACTGTAACGTAACAAACCAATAAAGAATCAATAAAGAATATTCTATTATCATATTTGATAACAGAGGGAATCGTCAGATCAGCTCAAACTGCATCCTAATGGAACATACCGGAACATCAGGTGTCTTAACGGATCTGTGCGTCAAACTCCGATGCCTCATTCTGGTCTCTTTCAGGTCCGACTGTGAAATTCGCCCTCACCCCCACCGCCATGACCTGGACTCAGGCTCAGAGCTACTGCAGAAAACACCACACAGACCTGGCCAGCGTGAGGAACATGGCAGAGAACCAGAGGCTCAAAAACATGGTACCCTCTGACGACGGAGTCTGGATCGGACTCACCAGAGAGCTCTGGAAGTGGACGGATGGGAGCGACTCCTCTTTTAAAAACTGGAGAGCGGGTCAACCGGACAACCGGTACGAAAAGGAGGCGTGTGCCGAAATAGACTTTGGCTCAGCTGGAGGATGGGGGGACTGCCTCTGCGACAGGAAGAAAGCTTTCATCTGCTACGAACCAGGTGAGTCTTCATGATCCACAGGCTCTGAGTTTGGGTCAGTCTGCTTCAGCCTCACATGCATGAGGAAGCAGAGAGATCAGAGGACGCAGCGTCACCACAGAGTCGGTTTCTGTCACAGGGGTACAGACGCTGGTGACCAGACTGAGCGTGCAGACCAAGAACCCGTCTCTGGACCTGAATGACCCCACCGTGCTGGAGGACGTCTTAGACCAGGTAAGTCATGTCTGACCCTTATGACTGAATGCAAAAACAACCACATGACTCTGAAGGACATATTTAAAAACTGAGCTACGCTCGACTGATCCCTGAAGCTGAATTCAAATCACAGCAGAAAAAAAAGAAAACAACCATCAGACTTTTCACAGCTCACAGCTGTTCATCTGGGGAGCGGTGACAAAGTCTTGAAGTAAAGTTGTGATTTTTGTATCCCAGCTCAAACAGAAGCTGAAGGACGAGGGGCCTGATGAAGACGTCAGCCTGAGCTGGAGGAAGAAGCCGAGCGGAGTCGTTTTCCAAAAGAAGGAGAGAGAGAAGGAGACGGAGCCCGAGTGTTGATCTGCTGCCTGAAACCTCCCCGCCACAGGCCGCAGGACCGAACAGAGCTGCAGCAACAAGTTAGCCCCATGTAGCCGGTTTTAGCTCAGCTGCTGAGTCAGTGTGAGGACTCCATGCTTTAACTTTGTTAAATGAGAGTTAACTGAGTTTCAGTTGAGGGTTGTGGTTTTTGTAACAGACATCATGAAATATTTAAATTCAAAATAAATGAGACGGTTTCCTGTGAGATTAGTTCAGTGTTAGTCTGCTGTTGTTACAAAGTGGGAAAAATAAAATTCAAGTTTAATGAAGTCATGTGTCTGTAATTATTGATGTCCCATGATGCCCCAGGACTAATGATGCATTCCAGATGTACTTGGGTGTTGGGATTTCCGATTTCACAAAAAAAAAAAATAAATAAATAAATAAATAAATAAATAAATAAATTAATTAATTAATTAATTGATTAATTAATAATAATAATAATAACAATAATAATAATAATAATAATAATAAATAATACTACTACTACTAATAATAATAATAATAACAATAATAATAATAATAATAACAATAATAACAATAATAATAATAATAATATTAATAATAATAATAATAAAAATCAAGGTAACATCTATTTTTATCCCTGAGGTGACGTGAAAAATGAAACTTTGAAGAGTCATGCATCTTCTTCGGATTGAAAACACGTTTAAAAGAAAAGTTCATCAGACTTGTACTAATATTAAAATCTCCCTGGCAACAATAGTGTCTGAACTTAATTATATTATTATAATAATAATAATAATAATTATAATAATAATAATAATAATAATAATAATAATAATAATAATAATAATAATAAAGTTGGGATTCGTTTTTTTCCTTCAATGAAACGCGCTGAATGAAGCTGCAGTGAAACTTTACAGCTGCTGTTAAAAATGAAATCAACGTGCTGAAGTGACGAACTCAAACAGGCCAAAGGTTTTTGTTTGTTGCGGTTCCGTTATTTCCGAGAGACCGCAAAGGCAACAAAGTGTGTCGTCATCACTCCTCGCAGGCGTTGCCATGGACACAGATGCACGGCGACGCTTCTTCGTGGAGCAGAAACTAAAAACAGGATATTAACCCAACAAAGCTGCTGATTCCTCTGCGGGACCCGGTGAGTAAAAACCGGACAAGCTGTTCTGAAGCGCTCACTGAAACACGGAGTCAACACGGACCGTTTCCTCAAACTGACCGTGTGCTCTGAACGGGAGCAAATGTAGGTTGTCCCGTAAGAAGCGAGGAGGTTTGGAATGTTCCTTTATCCTGAGCGGTAAATGAGTAAACATGGCGGGGATAAAATCAGATCAAGAGTTTTTTTTAAAAAGAAAAAAAGATTCAAGGCAGGGGGACACCCTGAGGGGACACTCTGAGGGGACACCCTGAGGGGACACTCTGAGGGGACACCCTGAGGGGACACTCTGAGGGGACACTCTGAGGGGACACCCTGAGGGGACACTCTGAGGGGACACTCTGAGGGGGGCACTGTGAGGGGCACTCTGAGGGGGCACTCTGAGGGGACACTCTGAGGGGACACCCTGAGGGGGGCACTGTGAGGGGCACTCTGAGGGGGCACTCTGAGGGGACACCCTGAGGGGACACTCTGAGGGGACACTCTGAGGGGGGCACTGTGAGGGGCACTCTGAGGGGGCACTCTGAGGGGCACTCTGAGGGGGCACTCTGAGGGGGGCACTGTGAGGGGCACTCTGAGGGGACACTCTGAGGGGACACCCTGAGGGGGGCACTGTGAGGGGCACTCTGAGGGGACACTCTGAGGGGACACCCTGAGGGGGGCACTGTGAGGGGCACTCTGAGGGGGCACTCTGAGGGGCACTCTGAGGGGACACTCTGAGGGGACACCCTGAGGGGGGCACTGTGAGGGGCACTCTGAGGGGGCACTCTGAGGGGCACTCTGAGGGGTCACTGTGAGGGGGTCACTCTGAGGGGACACTCTGAGGGGGTCACTCTGAGGGGGGCACTCTGAGGGGTCACTCTGAGGGGGTCACTCTGAGGGGACACTCTGAGGGGGACACTCTGAGGGGGACACTCTGAGGGGGGCACTCTGAGGGGTCACTCTGAGGGGGACACTCTGAGGGGTCACTCTGAGAGGGGCACTCTGAGGGGTCACTCTGAGGGGGGCACTCTGAGGGGTCACTCTGAGGGGACACTCTGAGGGGGCACTCTGAGGGGGTCACTCTGAGGGGACACTCTGAGGGGGCACTCTGAGGGGGACACTCTGAGGGGGCACTCTGAGGGGTCACTCTGAGGGGGCACTCTGAGGGGGCACTCTGAGGGGTCACTCTGATGGGACACTCTGAGGGGGGCACTCTGAGGGGTCACTCTGAGGGGACACTCTGAGGGGACACTCTGAGGGGGACACTCTGAGGGGGCACTCTGAGAGGTCACTCTGAGGGGACACTCTGAGGGGACACTCTGAGGGGACACTCTGAGGGGACACTCTGAGGGGACACCCTGAGGGGGTCACTCTGAGGGGGCACTCTGAGGGGGCACTCTGAGAGGACACTCTGAGGGGAACACTCTGAGGGGTCAGAGTGTCCAGTGTGTGCTGTCTGTGAACTTCTTTTTGGAGGATGGTTTGAAGTTGTTTAGAATATTAGAGTTTAATCTATTTTTCAATATAATGAGACAGAAACACTTCATTAGTTTCCAGTGTTTGCAGTGTAAGACCAGGTCCTGGTCCAGATCCACATCACTGGATCACTCACATCTGGAGGCTACAGAGTCTCTGAAGAAGAGTTTCAGTGTAAAAGTGTCAGAAAGGGAAAGTCCTCCAAACTGTTCCTGATCCAGATCCAGATCCAGATCCAGGCTCAGCTCCTCCTGGTTTCAGACCTGTTTTTAAAGTCTAATACACCTGATCCACATTATTACATACATGAGCTCCACTATCAGGTAAACACAACGATCAAAGTTGACTTGAGGATCTCTGCATCGAGGGTCTTTCTCACTGCGTCACCTCTTCTCTGACAGATGGAGCCTGTTGTGGAGTCAGACCAGGAGGAGCCTGCAGGAGGTGGACCGTCACTGAAGGAGGACTACAGAGAGACCACTGATCTGTACGGGACTAATTCTTATTTTCACACACACACACACGCACACACACACACATGTGTGGACGAGCTGCGTCCTGAGTCCTACAGAGTCAACTCCCCGGACGAGATCCACATGCTGAACATCGCCGACAGTTTCCAGCGCCAGTATTCACACCTGTTCCCTGAACGCAGGCCTCTGCTGCTGAGCCCCCTCAACGAGTGTGGAGTGAAGGTGAAACCCCTCAAACGCCTGAACCTCCTCCTGAACCTCCTCCTGAACCTCCTCCTGAACACTCAGAGCTTTTTCTGTCCTTCAGAAGTTTGTTTCCACGACCCTTGGGCCCACGATGACGAGCCAACCGGAGCTCTACACCTGGGAGGGCTGTGCCAGCTTCGTGGCGGACTTCCTGTCCCTGGTCCCTCTGGATCCTCCTGAAGACCTGGTGAGAGTGAAAAGCTCCTTCAGAGATGATGATTCAGAAAGCCGTTACATGGATGTGTGTGTGTCTGTGTGTGTGTGTGTGTGTGTGTTTCTGCTGCAGCCCAGGACCCTGTTCTCCCCGACCGCGGTGCTGCAGACTCAGAGAGCCACGTGCTTTGACTCCGCCTCCCTGCTGTGCAGCCTGCTCATCAGCATCGGCTACAGCGCTTACTGCGTCAGCGGCTTCGCCGTCAGAGAGATGTGTCTGCTGGACCAGAGCCTGCAGGACTGCCCCCTGCTGGACGCTCCGCTCCAGGTGCGCCCCGCTCTCCGTGCACAATACCTTCCAGCTGCACAGGTATGTGCTCAGGTGTGCTTTCTTTTGCGCAGAGTGCGATCCCCGCGCAGGAGGAGCCGCGGAGTCAGTACGCGCTGAAGCCTCAGCGGGAGCTGAAGAGTCACTTTTTAAGGCAGGAGGAGATGAAGAAAGAGGACGCTGAAGCCGCGCGGCTGCAGAAAGAAAACCTGGAGCAGGTAACGTGACGTTCCTGCTGTCAAACCAACATGGAGCCACAGGTTCGATTCCCGACCTTTCACCTTTGACCTCTCCTGTTTCAGAGCGAGCCGCCCGCCGAGCAGCCGCCCGCCGACCCTCTGCGAGGCCTGCGCAGACACTGCTGGGTTCTGGTGCTGTCAGGGGGCCGCGACGTGCAAGAGTCCTTCTTCATCGACCCTCTGACAGGAAACGGGTTCTCCACTGCCGATGACAACTTCCTGGGCGTCGACAGCGTGTGGGATAACTTCAACTATTACGTCAACATGCAGGACTGCAGCGACGGCTGCGCCGTGAGTGACGCCAACGCCACACGTGATCCATCCTCAGAGACAGACTGCTCACACCTCAACCTGCTCTGTGTGTGTGTGTGTGTGTGTGTAGAACATGGTGTACGACCTGGAGGATTTGAGCCTGTGGGAGCCGCTCCTGTTTGGAGCCACCACTAAGAAGCAGCTGATCCTGGACTCCTCCCTGAGGAGGGAAACCAGGGTGAAGATCGGAGACGATGAAGAGGTGCTTTTTCCTGTTCAAACTTCAGAAACTGAATTTCTTGGATCCTCTCCTCGTTCTGCAGGATTCGTTCAGTGACTCTCAGATAATCAAACTCCATAAAAACACGTTCAGCTCATTTAAAGTCGAAGCTTTCTGCTTCTCTGCTTCTTGTTTTGGGAGAAGAAGACGCCCCGTCCTTTCCACATGCCCAGATCGTGGGTTGATGACATCAGAATCTCCAAAAAAGGTACCACACCTCAGCGTTTCCTCTGATCACACGTCTTTGTTTTCATTTTCACACTGATGTTTGTTTATTTTATACTTTATCTTTAACCGTCCGAGCTTGGTGAAGTCTTTCCCTGCTGATGCTGCGGTTGGTTTGTCTTTCAGACCTGGAGGACCGCTGGCCGGGGAAGAAGAAGGAGACTCTGTACCGGAAGGCAAAGCTGGAGAGGTTCGCCATCTACCTGAGACCAGACGGGCTGGTCAAACGGCTGACGGCTTACAGAGACCTGAACTGTGAGAGCTCAGAGAGAAAGACATATTTTCATTTGGTTTGTTTTCTAGAACTGGTTTTTGGATGCAGTTAGGCCTCTTTAGTTCAGGCAGACAGAACTGGTCCCAGGCAAGTCTCTGTGTGAGAAACCTGGATGCAGGGACCAGATGACTTTTAATGTACACTTTGGTTCAGGTCGGATCAGTAAAGCGATCGGTAGGCGACGTGTAAGCCTGGTGCCGATAGCCGCGTCAGCTACATCAGCACCGTCTCCTCAATGAAGACTTTAAACAGGACCTCGAGGGTCCCACGTCACCGACCTCCCACAGGGTGAAGTATAGGGATGAGCCGGATATTCGTTTCAAACGAGTATTCGTTACGGATAATGCATGTTTGCCGAATACGAATACAACACGAGTTTTTTTTAGGATTATTCGTATCCGTGCTAAAAGAATCCTCATTGGGTAGCAACAACTACTGTCTTCACTCTTCCTGCTCTGTGATTGGCCAGTCACACACAGCACACCCCCCTCCCTGCACCCACATGCTGCAGCGAGGAGGTGCCTGCTCTCCTCTTTCACACACACAGACAGGCAGCGAGTGACAGCGACTGCTTCTCTTGCTTGCTTGAGTTGACTGTAGTTTACGTTGCTCTAATCTCTGTACTACTCACTCAGTTTTCTTCTGCTCGTCTCTATTGAGGTTTGTTTGGTATTTAAAGTTACTTCTTCAACTTATTTCCTGTCATACGCGATGCATGTGACAAGACGGGGCTGAAAACGGCTCGTGTCGCGCTGGTCAGTGCCTCTTGCTTCAATTCAGGACCGTTTTTTTAAGGTTTTCGTTGTCTCTCATCTCTTTAGTTCTTTTTTTTATATTCAAAGTTACTTGATTAACTGTTTTGCAACGTACACGCAACGCATTTGAAGGCTTAAAGCTGTAAACTCCTGGTGTCGCGTTTTTTTTTTTTTTTTTAACTGGCTGCGTGATTTTAGTTTGGCTGGTGAGAAAGAAACAGAAACACTGTGCTCAGAATGAGCTCAGTGTTTCTGAAAATAAAGTGAAAAACAAGACATATTTTTTAGTTTTTTGCCACTGAATGTTTGAACAAATCACCTGTTAAATTTACACAGATCATAAATAAAGAGACAGTCTTTCACACCACTACATACACATTTTACCAGTTGTACATAAAACATAGCTGATCACACAAAAGCCTTTAAAAGAAAAAAAAAAAGCCAGTTTCAGACTTAAAATAAAGTTTGGGTTTAAGCCCCGCCCATTTCCGGACAAAACACACCCACTTCCGGTTTAGGCCCCGCCCATACGAGTACGGATACGGATAATATGGATGGGCAAACAGATACAGATACAGATAATGGTGTACTCGCTCATCCCTAGTGAAGTAGACTGTCATCATCATAGAATCTGTGTGTGTGTTAAAGGGACCGAGGAGCTCAGGGTGAAGGAGTGGTACCAGAACAGGAGAGACCACCTGGAGGAGCGAGACATCAACAAGGTGGACGGGGTCACCTCAGACCGCTTCAAACACGGGAGACGTTTCCACCTCATGGGTAAACTGAGACACAAGCTTCAAACACACCAGCACAGGTCTGGTTGTGGAACCGGTTCCGTTCGTGATTCTCAGAACCATGGTGCTTTCTAGAGAACCAGCCCGCGTTCAGACCAGTTTAAACAGAACAAACGTGGGAGGGCGTCACCTCCACTTCCTGCTCATTTTATCGACACAGAATTTGACACGCCCCCTAATGATGTCACAGTTCCCACCAGGAACCAACTTTTTTGGGTTCCTGAACCATGCCGGCCGGTTCAGAATTAGGTTCTGGAACTGGAACCAGCATTGATGGAGTGTGTGTGTGTGTGTGTGTGTGTGCGTTCTCAGTCCACAGGTTCACGGACACCGAGCACGAGATGCTGTTCAGTAAGACTCGGGTCGATGATCTGGTGCGGAGGGTGGAGTCCCCCGGGGAGCTGAAGGAGTACTACGAGGGCCGCGCAGACCTCCTGTACTTCCGGCACGCCGTCTTCGGCCCCCATGATGACATCAGAGAAGCTGCTCAGGATCAATGGCGGCTTCAGGTGCAACATAAACACAGACCCTGATCAGGACCAGCAGGGACCAGAGGACCGTGTGTTTGGACTGATCCCAGTCTGTCCTCTTTGTGCAGAAAGTGGTGGAGCGTTTCCACAGGAACTCATCCAAACCTGCAGACCAAGACGTCGCCGAGCGAGTCTTCCTGCGGGCTCACAATCGGATGGAGGTGACCTTCCACCCGGACGACGGCAGAGTCGTCCCTGCGAAGAGGAGCTTCATCAAACCACGGAGTTCAACCTCCGTCAGTAAGGCAGAGGAGTTCAACCGTGACATGACCGTGAGCTTCCAGGTACAGACCACACACACACACACACACACATGGAGCAGCTGTGAAGTCACACTCTGTGTGTGTGTGTGGGCTCAGGTGGATCCAGATGAGAAGCCTCTGTCCACGCTGGCTCTGTATCGGATGATGAAGGCTCTGAGGGAGGAGGAGGAGGAGGTGGTTCAGCAGGTCAGACAGTCGAGGCAGAAGGTGAGCGCCGCTTCGCTACGATCGGAAACACAGCTACTCTCATGGGACTGAGCTCCAACCAATCAAACAGTCTGACTTTATTACTTCAGCACGTAAGGATAAAGGAAAAAGGATAAAGGCATGCTAACAGTTTAGCCTTTAGCTCTTAGTCCCTTCAGCTGCTGAACAGCAGGGATCAAACACTACAACTCATCGACGACTGATTGTATCACCGAGCCGCTCTGAAATATGAGAGAACAGGTGAAAGGATGCGGTACATGACCTTCAGGTGAAGACACAAACTCTCCTCTGTGTCTGTAGGTGAGAGACATCGTGGCCTGCAGACAGCAGGAGGAGGAAAACGTTGAGCTTTCCTTCTCACCGTGGACGACGGTCGGAGCAGCTCGATGGAGCAGCGTGAGGCGGGAAAAGGTGAGACAAACCAACGTCAGAAAAACTTCACTGTTCGCACACTTTACGCTCGTTCTGTGCCGCTGTAGGAGCGTCTGGCTGAAGAGGAGCAGAGGTTGTATGAGGAGATGAAGGACGACATCCTTGCGTCTCTCCTAAAGTACCCGGACCAACCAGGGGGTCTGGACTCCACGAAGGCCAAGGAGCTGTACCAGAGCTGCTTATCCAACTTCCAACAGAGAGCAGTGGAGAAGGCCAACATCATTCAGGAGCGCTACGACGAGGTTCAACACCCGTCCAATGAGAGGGGGGGTGTATAGTGAGTGGGTTGTTATTGTGGACATGGTGTGAAGTTGTCTGAAGGGATTTGTTTCTGGGTTTAGGAGACACAGGAGCTCCAGAAGAAGCAGCAGTACTACCAGAAGAACCAGCTCACCATGACGGACCAGCAGAGGGAGGAGTACCAGACCTACTGCCAGAACAAGACGCTGCAGATCCACGTCACCAAGGAGCGGCTGAAAATGTACTCACAGATTACTTTTCCTCCCATCATGTTTAACTGTTGTCCATTCAGCTGTGTGTGTGTGTCCATAAAGAGTGTGTGTTTGTGTGTTTCAGGCACAAGGTATCAGCTGCAGAGAGATACTCCGCTCTGGAGGAGAAGCTGAAACGGGACCCTCGTCTGGGTCCTTACCTGGAGGGCTGAGCCTGGAGACTTGAGTCTGTTATTTTCACAAAGGTTACTCCCTCCATAAACCACAACGCGATGTCTCAAGAGGCTTTTTTTCTGTCTCTGAGCGCTGCCTCACCTTGTTCAGGTGACCTCAGAGCTGAGAGGGTTCATCAACTAAAAACATGTCTGAGATGTTTTTGAACGCGCACCGACGAGTTCCTCTGACTCCCACCTGGACAGGAGTCCTCTGGAAGGAGCAGGTCTTCGTCTCACTGTCAACTTGGTTCAGAACTGTTGATGAAAATAATAAAAGTATGAGAAACTTTATTATTTTTATTGTCATTCTGCATCAGCAGGATCTGGTAATTCATGTTTAAATGTTTTTTTTTCTTGCAACATAAATTTCCATCTGTCTTGGGTAAGGGGCGCCCAAACTTTTTCAGTCTGTGACCCTAAAATCGCAGTGCAGGTACCAATCAGTTGATTTTATTTGTCAGAGTTCAGTTTCTCAGCATAAATTTTGTGAAATTGAAGCTCTCTGTTTCTGTTTTTGAGAACCCCCCAAACTTTAAAGCCCAACTTGGACTCCAACCTATTTTTTTTTTTTTTTTTTTATTTATTTTTATTGAGTTTTCACATATACAGATTCACAATAATCTGAGTTGCATTAAATAGGAACATCCGGTGTTCTGTTGGAACATACCAGAACACCATAACAGAGCATGAACAGATTTCACAACAAAAAAAAAAAAAAAAAAAAAAAAAAAAGGAAGAAAAAAAAAAATAATGAAACTAAATGCACTGAAAAGAATTCAAGAAAAGGAGCTCAAAAATAATAATAATTGGACCATATCTTTACAGCAATAAAAAAATATAATAGTTATATATGAATAAAAATAAAAATAAATAAATTAAAAAAAAAAAAAAAAAAAAAAAAAAAAAAAGGGGGGGGTTACACATTCATACTCATTCACTCCAGGGGAGGGGGCTCAGGTCAAATACAGTAGTCGTCAGCGACAACATTTCAATTATGTAACTACATGCTGGATGTTAATTAGTCCGTATTTAGACCATCTAGATTTCTGACATAATTCATAAAACCATCCCACGTGCTGTGAAAGGTCTGAAGGGAACCTTTTACACTATACCGAATCTTTTCCAGCTGAAGATTAGACATAATCAAACAAATAAGATGAGTGTGGGTGGGTGGAGCAGCATTCTTCCAGTTCACTAGTATCAACCGCCGTGCCAGTAGAGACGAGAATGCAAGAGCTTTATTCTGTTTGGAAGTTGTGGATATGTTTGCCTGGGGTACGCCAAAGATAGCAGTGAGAGGGCAAAGGGGAATATTTTTCTTAAATATTTTAGAGAACAAATTAAAAAAGGAAGACTCCAACCTATTCTTAACATTTTAATTTAAAACATAAATATCAATTATATGAACACATTTTTATTCTTTACATGATATTATTAAAAATACCACATTGTCTCTTGGTGTGAGATTATGTGAAATTAAGAATGACACAGATCATTTATTTCATTCTGCAAACTGTTCCTGCAGAGGATTGTTTTTAACCAAACAAAGGGGTGGAAGCAGACACCAAACACAATCCTCCTGCAGACAGATAAACACAAACCAGCTGAACATCTCCCACCGCGCATGCGCTCTGTGATCATCCCAGCACTGAAGAGTACAGTGCACAAGTAGCGCAAAAGGTAATCCAGCTTTTATAACATTTATTCACCGATTTAACCCTCATGATTACATTTAAACAGCGCGAACGGTGTTAAAAAGGTTTTCTCAACCCTGACAGTTTATTTTCTGAATCAGAACTGTTGTTTTCGTGGAGCTGTCACTGTGACTCCGTGCTAGTTCACCTCAGTTAGCTGCGTTAGCTTATCTATTAAAAGTCAATGGAGAGAAGAAACAACTCAGTTTAACAAAACACGCTCAATGAATAAACCCCTGAGAGTTACTCGTCTGTTTAAAGACGCAGGTGCAGGAAACGATCGCGTACTTTTAAAGCATGTTGCGTTCTTTCTTATTTCACTGATTTGAGCTCTTTGACGCTAACACAGATAGCATTAGCATCTTTAGCTTCTGTCAAATATCTAAATGGCTCGCGGGGGCGGGACTTTTACGGACTGCTGTGTCGTCCAATGAAAACTCTGAACAGTCGTCATCGGCTGCTCTTTAACCAATCAGCTTCCCCGACAGAAACTAATAGATGGAGCAGAAACTGTGTCACAGAATCGATTTCAGAGTCACTTTGTTTGTTTGTTTGTTTGTTAATTTAATCGAGACGCCGTTTTGATATCTTTAATTTAGAGATAGTTTTTAAAGATAATGTTGAAACTGTAAATAAAAGAGTACAGTTTGAAGATTGGCTGTAACAGTTATCTCGGAGACATAAGCGACGTCATGTATTTACGCTGTCATCACGTAACGTACAGTACACTAATTTAAAAACTAAATAAATGATGTTTTTTGTCTTCGTTTTGTGATTAAACAAGACAGTACTGTAGTCATCGAAGAAAAAAAAATGTTTTTTTAATATTTTTATTTTTATTTTTGTTACTTTTAAGAACATGCAAAGCGGCCACATCAGGTTTATTTACATGGATCAACCGCGATTGACCAAAGCACCGTTCAAGCATCAAACATTATACCAATTAAAGAGTGAAGGTGTGTTATTTATACCTGTAAGTCGCTCATACTTTAACTACAGCTGGCATCATACACCCATATTTAACACGGGTTTAGTTTGGAGGATTTAGTGGTCTTGCACCATCAGGCTCACAGGTGGGGACTGTGCCCAGAGCACCAAATATCAACAGCTCATGTATGGACATAACATTCAGTGGTTTGTTTGTTTTGAACCTCTTTGCATCCTGTACTTGTATGCTGAATTAATAAATAGATGCCTTTGAAGTTCTCTGCTGAAAGCAAACAGCTGGTTTTCTGTTCGCACGGTTTTACATAAATTGTAACCCTCTTTTTTGTTTAAATCCTTTTCCTTAACATTTGTTTCTTTTTGTTATGTTTAAAAAGTTGTACTGGACACTCTGCTGTCATGTTTGTCAGGCAGTTATTTCTTATATTAGTTAAACAGAAGGAAGGTAAACTTTAAATAAAGATTCCTTGTAGTCATGTTTTCTCTGTTTTATTCCAGATGAAGACTCCTCCAGACAGATCAGGAATCATCTTCGAGGTCGGGGCTCAGCTTGAAGCCCGAGACCGCCTCAAGAACTGGTAAAGACAACACAACCAAACACACTTTGTTTTTTTTTTGTTTTGTTTTTTTCTTGAGATATCTCTTTGATAAAACGTCTTTTTTTTTTTTGTGCCATCAGGTATCCCGCCACCATCGAGAAGATCGACTACGACACGGAGCAAGTCCTGATCCACTACCGTCAGTGGAGCCGGAGACACAATGAATGGTTCCAGTGGACCTCGCCGTACCTGAGGCCGCTGGAGAGAGTCAGCCTGAGGAGGCAGGGTCTGAACCCGCCGTGCTCACAGCCGGTACGACACGCAGACAATCAGACCCGTTGAGATGGAGACCTCTTTCACAAGGGGGGACCTGGCCAAGAGAGGCAGCAGCTCACCTCATAATAAACAAAACAGACAGATAACAATAACAACACATGAAAATTTTCACTTTTACAGTAAGAATTTGAAAACACAGGCACTGTTCGGAGGAGTCGGGGACTGTAGGCAGCTGGTTGAAGCACACATATACACAACATCGCTATAATCAAGTACAGGAAAGAAGGCGTCTGACATCAGAAGCTTCCGGGCTCAGAGGGAGGAACATGACTTGTTTCACCCTTAATTTAAAGATCAGGTTTTTGACATGAACTTTGAATGAAAGGTCCCCATCAGTAGTTGGTCCCAGTATTTGTAACTGTTTATCAGCTCTAGAGAGCTCTTATTGAAGGGATATCCTCAGAGGGAACAGATGCATCTGAGAAAAGCATTCAAGAATTCAAATGCCTGCGCAATCCAGTGTGAACAGCAGTAAATCACAGAGTCATCCACATAAAGATGATATGAGGTGTTTGGAAAATTTGCACTCATCGTTAATGTAAACTGTGAACAGAATGGGTCCTAAGACTGAGCCTTGAGGGACGCCTTTTGTGACCTAAAGAATGGTAGAAGTGACTCCAGCCATCTGAACACATTGCGTCCTACTTTCTACTTAATCGGCAAACCAAGAGGCAGCTTTTTGGAGATGCCAATCTTTGGGAGAATTTCTAAGAGAAGACTGTGATCCACAGAGTCAGATGCCGTGGATATCGATCCATGAACAGAGCAACACCAAACCTTTTCGAGTCCAGTGCCTCAAACACATCAGTATGAACTCTGAGGGCAGCAGTAGCAGTAGCTGCTGAGCTGCTTCCTTAAACCTGACTGAAGCTGCAGGATCAGACTGTTTCTCTTCTTCTCTGTTGGACCATAACATCTCTTCTCTGTCTCAGAGGTTTGTTTCTGGTACCAAGGTTCTGGCCTGTTGGACCGACTGTCGTTTCTACCCGGCCAAAATCCTCCGAGTCAACAGGGACGGTGAGGCTCTGCTTCATCTCTTACACCTGATTTACTTTCTGTTTTGAACTTTCAGTCATTTAAAGTTTTGTGTGGAAAGTTTCAGACTTCAGAGCGTGTGTGTGTTTGTTTTAGACTCCTACACGGTGCGTTTCTACGATGGTGTGGTTCGGACAGTGAAGCCCACCAAAGTCAAACCTTACCAACAGGTAAGGAATACTTCACTCTCATTGGTTCGCATCAGACTGTCTCTTTATCCATGCACACACCTCCATCCTGATTCATTCATTTGTTTTCTTTTGTTTCTGTGCACGTGAGAAGAAGTCCAGATCAGAGAAGTGTGCAGTCAGCAGTGAGGGATGGGAGGAAGGGGAGAGCGGGGAGGATGGAAAAGAGAGTGAGGATGAGGTGGAGGAGGAGGAGGAGAAGAAGGAGGAGGAGGAGGAGGAGATGAAGGAGGAAGTGACATCAGAGGAGAAGGGAAGAGGTGAAAACGTGGAGGAGGAGAGGAAGAGGAAGGCGGAACCTTCATCTTCACATCCAGCAGCGAAGAGGAAAACGGACGACGGTAAATGACTCTCTGAATGACGTCTGCAGGATATTTGAAATGTGTGTGACTCAGTTTGTATCGATCTTGTTGCTGTTGTTGATGACTCACCTTTCTACCAGGTGGCAACAGTAGAGCCCACAATGAGCCAATCACAGCTGACTCCTCCCAGCCGGCTCCTTTAAACCCTGAGAATGTGGAAAAAGGTACACCTCAGACTCTGCTCTGTCACACCTGCTCCAAGTCAGATTTAAGATCTTTTTAGCAGCTTAAAGAGGGGGTGTTGTGCTTTTTTCAGTCTGTATTCTGTCCCTCTGGTGCCTCCGTAGTATCTTTACATGATTCACAACTAAAAAAAAAATGAATCAATGGAACTTTTAGTAGCCTCTGTCTGAGACGCTCTCTTTCAAACCCCCTGTCCTCTGATTGGCTATCACTCTGGAGGCGGATCTACCTTGGTGTTTGAGGCCCGTCTTGAGATCCTTATGCAATGATGTCATCAACAGAGGGTTTTGATTGGTTTACAGACAGACTCATATATCCGTATATTAATCATGTTTTCAGACGTCCTGTTGGAGCGTCAGTCCCACCTGCCCACCACGCACAAGTTCAGCAGAGAACCATGTAAGTGCACACACACACACACACACACACACACGCTCTACAGCAGAGTCTTTAACAGTTTTTGAGCGGTCCCCGTTTCTCTGCCTCTCAGTGTACAGGGTGATAAAGAACCAGCCTCCTCCCATCCTCTCCATCGAGCTCGACCACAACCCCTTCAAGTGCCCCGCCGCCGGCTGCACCAAGTCCTTCAGGAAGGCCAGCCTGCTGCACTACCACATCAAATACTACCACTCCGACCAGCAGCTGGACGAGCAAGGCAGCGAGCGGGAGCCTCCCAGGTCAGGTCGATGGTTGAAATCCCAGAATTAAACCTTTGAGAGGAGGGCAGCTTTGTTTGAGTCTGACCGGGGTGCTGCTGCTGTTGTTGTAGGAGGAAGAGGTCATCATCCAAGGACCAAGATAACACCTGTCACCACGAGGAGAGAGAGCAAAGCACCATGGGAACAGGTAATTTTGAGTTAAACAGTCACATCATCCTGTAAATTCCAAACGTAATCAATCTGTTTCTGGTCTGTGATCAGAGGTGAAGAAGGAAGGAGGGAGAGAGAAACCTGGAGGACTGGACCGGAAAGAGAGGAAGAACTTCCTGAGAGTCAAACTGAAGAAGAAGAAAAAGAAGAAGAAGAAGAGGAGGTGTCACTCAGGTGAGCAAATCTGCCATTCCCCTCTCAACCTGTCCTTTCAAAATAAAAGCCAGAAAAGATTCATCTTTGGAAAATAAAAGCAGCGTCTTCTTGTTGGTCAGGACTCGGCAGCAGCGACGAGGAGGGCTCAGACAGACCTCGCATCACTCTGCAGCTGTCCCCCGAGCTTCACGACGTGCACACACATGGTGGGAACATCACACACACTCACACACACACACACACACTCACACACACACAGTGTATAATAAAAGCAGCTGTGAGTGACTCTCCTCTGACCTCTGAACCTTTCAGTCGATGACGGCAGCGACTGGTCGACTCTGACGGCAGAGAGCGGAGAGGACACGCCCTCTTGGCCCGTCTCCATGGATACTGAGGAGTGTGAGGTGGTGAGGTGTGTGTGCGAGGTGGACGAGGAGAATGACTTTATGATCCAGGTATGACACACACACACACACACACACACACACACACACACACACATACACACACACAGACCTTACCTTAATGTGAAGTCTGTAGATGTGTGTTCATGTCTTCATTCCTCTTTCTCTCTCTTGTGTGTGTTTGTGTGTTTGTGTGTGTGTGTGTGTGTGTGTAGTGTGAGTCGTGTCTGTGCTGGCAGCACGGCACCTGTATGGGTTTATACGAAGACAACGTCCCTCACAACTACATCTGCTACTACTGCAGACACACAGCAGGTGAGTCGTCTCTCTTTGACGTGTTTCTTTGACGTGTTTCTTTGACGTGTTTCTTTGACGTGTTTCTTTGACGTGTTTCTTTGACGTGTTTCTTTGACGTGTTTCTTTGACGTGTTTGGTTTTCGTTTTCTGACGATCGTTCTTTGAACTCTCTCGCTCAGGTTGGAGGCGGGCTCAGCGCTTCCTGTCAGAGCCTGATTTGCTGATATCTGGTCACATGTTCGGCCTGTCCTGCGTGAAGGAGAACTACTCTGAAATCAACGCCTCCAAGATCTCACACACCAGACGCCTGCTGGCACACACACATGGTCTCAATCAGGTCCTCAGTGGGCTGCAGTTGAAAATCAGCCTGTTACAGTGAGTCCCAGTGACGGCGGAGCTTTTGTTCACGTCTGTGTCCTCAGAGTCCACCTGAGGGTTTCTCATCTGTCTGTTTGTGCCCACAGCTCTCCATCACACCCCGACCTGCAGCTGTGGAGGTTACCATGGAGAAGAGAGGAGGGGCCGAGGCTGGTGTCCAGCCCGAGAGGAGACACGCCTCTCTGCTACGTCAGCAGCGAGCACTGCTACCAGAAGCCCGGAGCATCATGGGAGAAGACAGAGGAGACGGCTACAGTGAAGCAGGAGCAGGACTCTGAGCAGAAGGTTAGCGGTTTGTTTGATGTGCACGAAAACATACGATTCAAAAGTTTCAGAAGTAGGGACGGGCATTTCGATTTTCACTGCTAACTATTTAAAAATTATCAGAAGATTGTCTGACGAGATAATCTGACAGGATAATCTGACAGGATAATCTGACAGGATAATCTGACAGGAAAATCTGATAGGATAATCTGACAGGATAATCTGACAGGATAATCTGACAGGATAATCTGATAGGATAATCTGACAGGATAATCTGACAGGAAAATCTGACAGGATAATCTGACAGGATAATCTGATAGGATAATCTGACAGGATAATCTGACAGGATAATCTGACAGGATAATCTGATAGGATAATCTGACAGGATAATCTGACAGGATAATCTGACAGGACAATCTGACAGGACAATCTGACAGGATAATCTGATAGGATAATCTGACAGGATAATCTGATAGGATAATCTGACAGGATAATCTGATAGGAAAATCTGACAGGATAATCTGACAGGATAATCTGACAGGATAATCTGACAGGATAATCTGACAGGAAAATCTGACAGGATAATCTGACAGGATAATCTGACAGGATAATCTGACAGGAAAATCTGACAGGATAATCTGACAGGATAATCTGATAGGATAATCTGAAAGGATAATCTGACAGGATAATCTGACAGGATAATCTGACAGGATAATCTGATAGGATAATCTGACAGGATAATCTGATAGGATAATCTGACAGGATAATCTGATAGGATAATCTGACAGGATAATCTGATAGGAAAATCTGACAGGATAATCTGACAGGATAATCTGACAGGATAATCTGACAGGATAATCTGACAGGAAAATCTGACAGGATAATCTGACAGGATAATCTGACAGGATAATCTGACAGGAAAATCTGACAGGATAATCTGACAGGATAATCTGATAGGATAATCTGAAAGGATAATCTGACAGGATAATCTGACAGGATAATCTGACAGGATAATCTGATAGGATAATCTGACAGGATAATCTGATAGGATAATCTGACAGGATAATCTGACAGGATAATCTGACAGGACAATCTGACAGGACAATCTGACAGGACAATCTGACAGGATAATCTGATAGGATAATCTGACAGGATAATCTGATAGGATAATCTGACAGGATAATCTGATAGGAAAATCAGGCGTTTGCCATCTTTGGTCGGGAAGGAGGAAAGTCGGGACAGAAACAGCACGATAACAGTTATGTGTGTACCTGGCTTAAGTCGACCGGCGTCAGCATAAGAGATCAAAAGGATGCATGATGTCATCAGTGGGCGTGGTTCAAAAAGACAAAGCTGTTATTCAGAGACCTTTGTTGGAGCAGCTCCTCGTCCTCACAGCACTAAACAGACTCCTGCTGTTGCTATGAGACCAACAAAACCAGTTTAAGGCTCTGGGCTTATTCTGGTCTATTGTGGGACTATTTTTAACCACTGGTTCTCTGAGTGTGTGAGAGTGTGTGTGAGAGTGTGTGTGAGAGCTGTGAGCAGAGAAACTCTACATCCGATCATTCCAGAGTTCCTCTCCTGAATCTGTTTAACAGGAAATAAAGCCTGAAGACGTCGACCAGAAACCAGCTGTCATCACCATGGACACACACACCGTCACACACACAGACACAAGCAGGATAAAAAGAGAGAACACACACACAGACTGCAGCGAACACACACACGCTCGGATGCACACAGCTGAGCCTTGCACGGCGCCGCAGGCCGAGTGTCAGCTGAACCTGCAGGAGCACGTGGAGTCTCTTCACCAGCAGATCAGCAGCAGGATGGACATGATAGAGAGAGAGCTGGACGGTAACACACACACACTGAGACATACTCACACACACTGAAACATACACACACACACTGAAACACACACAAACACTGAAACACACACACGCTCTGAAACACACACACACACACTGAAACATACACACACACACTGAAACACACACAAACACTGAAACACACACACACACACTGAAACATACACACACACGCTGAAACACACACACACACTGAAACACACACACACACACTGAAACATACACACACACGCTGAAACACACACACACACTGAAACACACACACACTGAAACACACACACTGAAACACACTGAAACACACACACACTGAAACACAGTCACACACACTGAAACACATTCACATACTGAAACACACTCACACACTGAAACATACTCACACACGCTGAAACACACACACACACTGAAACATACTCACACACACTGAAACACACACAAACACTGAAACACACACACACACTGAAACATACTCACACACACTGAAACACAGTCACACACTGAAACACACACACACTGAAACACAGTCACACACACTGAAACACACACACTGAAACATACTCACACACACTGAAACACACACACACTGAAACACAGTCACACACTGAAACACGCACACACGCTGAAACACACACACACTGAAACACAGTCACACACTGAAACACGCACACACGCTGAAACACACACACACTGAAACACAGTCACACCCACTGAAAGACAGTCACATACTAAAACATACACACTGAAACACACACACACACGCTGAAACACACAAACACACACTGAAACACACACACACTGAAACACAGTCACACCCACTGAAAGACAGTCACATACTAAAACATACACACTGAAACACACACACACACGCTGAAACACACTCACACACTGAAACACACTCACACACACTGAAACACACTCAGACACACTGAAACACACTCACACACACTGAAACACATTCACATACTGAAACACAGTCACATACTGAAACACACACACTGAAACACACTCAGACACACTGAAACACACTCACACACACTGAAACACATTCACATACTGAAACACACTCACACACTGAAACACACTCACACACACTGAAACACACTCAGACACACTGAAACACACTCACACACACTGAAACACATTCACATACTGAAACACACTCACACACTGAAACACACTCACACACACACTGAAACACACTCAGACACACTGAAACACAGTCACACACACTGAAACACACACACACACACACTCACACACTCATAAAGCTTTAACACTGGCCTCTTTCAGTGCAGCTGAACCCTCTGTTGTCACTTTATGTGACCGTGTCTGATCGATAGAGGAGGCTGAACTGACCTGATTCATCTGGACACTCAGACGAGTCTGTGGATCCATTTGAATCCAGTTTCTGTGTCAGGATAACATTCAGGGCTCTGATATCAGCGTCTCCTAAAAGTGAAAGTCAAAGATGCGTCGTAGCATCCTTTTTATCGAGGATGTTTGATATGATGGGGAAAAATCAGTGTCAGCAGTTTGGAAAATACCTGCAGGTATGTGAAGCCTGTAAGGAGACAAACCTCAACAAGTGTTCTAAGCCAAGTGATGTGACATACACGCATCATACATGTACCGGCGCTAACGTTAGCTTCCCCAGTGTCCACAGTGCTCACTGCAGCTGATCATCTCGCTGCTGCACCGTCTCCTGACCAGCTTCAGAGGTTTTCTCTCCATTTGATTTTCATTTCCCACATGAGGATTTTACCTGTTGGCTCGTTAATGGAGGAACTTTAGCTTGACCGTTTTCTCTGAGGGGAGTTCAAGGAAACCTTTGTGAGTCCTGGCCAACTTGTCTTTTTTTTCTTTTAATGTTTGATTAAAAAAAAAACAAATCATCAGTCAGCCTCTGTTTCCATTTAAGATCAGATACGACGCATCCACAGATAGAGGAGCTTAAAGAGAGGGTATTCTGCTTTCTCATATTTTAAACATGGATATAAAGTAAGTAATTGAACAGGGAATCTGCAGGGCCTTAAAACGTCTGAAATCCAATCATTGAATTCAAGGCCTTAAAATGTCTTAAATTCTCTTCAAATCTCATCAAATGTCTCAAATATGATTTCGAAAGGTTTATAAAATGTATCAATGTTACTTTTATTTCAGACAGATGCACAAACTTCAGTCTCGTGTCATAACGTGACTACAGAACTGAGCTGAAGTACCCGAGCAGCCTGGTCAGAATCTGTGGATCACAACCAGCCACTGAGCTGAACGCAGGCTGCAGTCTGTGGTTACAGCTGTGAATACATTTAAATACTTTGCAAGTGACTCTGTCTTTAAAAGTCTTGAATTTGACTTTTTGAAACCAGGAGAGACCCTGGTCAAAGTAATAGAGCGAGATCTTAAAGTGATCTTCACTAGACTTTGTTGAAACGATGATGTCATCACATAAGAATCTCATAACTGCTTCATGGCATGTTGGGCCTTAAACACCAAGGTCTGCTCATAGCTCCGCCCCCCTGACAGGCCTCCAGAGGCCTGGCCAATCAGAGGGAAGGGGGTTTGTGGAGCAGGGATCCTTAAAGAGACAGCGGTTCAAACAGAGGCTGAAATAAGGGTTTTCTAAGGTCTCGTTTATACGACAACGTTTCACAGTGTTTCATGCGAAGACGCAACAACTGCACAGACAGATTTCTGATAGTTTGAAGCAAAATAAAAGACACATTCAACAGAATAACCCCCGCCCCCCCCCCCCCCTTCTCTCTCTCTCCAGTCTTGGAGTCCTGGTTGGACCACTCTGGCGAGCTGGAGCCTCCCGACCCTCTGTCCCGCCTCCCGCAGCTCAAACATCGAATCAGGCGGCTGCTGCGTGACCTGTGCACCATGAGGCGCTTGTCGGTGTTCCGCTGACCCGCTTCACTCCTCTGACCTTGGACCCTGCAGGTCTGTGGAGGACTAAAGAAGGTGACGCAGAGACTGACAGGAGCGGACACGCGAGCGGACAGACTCTGAGAGTTTGGTCTGAAAACTGTTGTTTCCTGTGTGGCAGCACAGCGCCCCCCTGTGGTGCAGAGAAGCTGAACTGTCATGACGCAGATTTTAAGTGTTTGTATAAAATGATTGAACAGTTCCACATCATTTCACAGAAACACAGCCAGGACTCAGACCAGCTGGGTAGGTTTTAGTTCACTCCCCAGAGTGGAGGTCAAGAAACGCCTCCAAAATCAAAAACTACATTTATTTACATCATTTATCCTCGACACTGAGGACATGAAGAACAACAGGAGCTCAGTTCAGAGTAAAACCACCGAACAGACAATGTTTGATCACTTTTTCTTCTTTCTGTTCTGGATTGGCCTCTTGGTGGTTTCCCTCAGCAGGGGGTCACGCGAACTGAAAGTTTGGCAGTATTTTAGTTTAAAGCAGCATCAAACCTTTAATAAACACTCGTGTTTCCAAATTAAAAGGACGTGAACATGCCAAAGTCACATGATTGACGATTTGTCTCAGAAACTGGAACATCTGAGGAGCACCTGAACGCAGCACGACGATTAATCAGTTTATAAGCTAAAGAAATAAAGTGACAGCTGCTGCAGCTTCAGCAGGTCATGATGGTGCAATACAGCCAAAAACGATCTGAAGTTAGCTTTTTCCTCCATCAGAGTGAGTTCTCCAGAGTGTGCTCCTCAGAGTGTTTAAAGACGGCACGGCTTCAGTCATTACAAGCATTAAAATTCACAGGTTTACAGTAAACATCACAGGAGCAGAGGGTAACGACTGAAACACTTCATGCGTGTTAACTTCTGACCTTTTTATTTCATTTTTAAGTATTTCTCATGTATTCCTCGACTTTTCTAGATTTATATCCCTGCTTTTTTTTTTTTTTTTTCTGACTTTAGAGGAAATGTGTTTTGAAGCTTCTTTTAAATCCAGTTTTTTAACGGGCGTTAGAGTCCGGTCTTATCTTTTGGGATCAGTGTTTATAACGTGGTTTGTAGTGCAGCTGCTTCTTCTTCTCTCTCACACCTTCTAAAGACTCAAAACATCTTTTTCTTCAACTTTGACTAACTTGTGCAGAACATTTTCACCGCTGTAAATACAAACGCTTCTTCTTTCTTATCAAAGCCGTTGGGCAGAGCGAGGTCAAAGCATCAAATGAACTTTACGACACCAGCTAAGAGCAGCTGTTTTTATGTGACAGATTAAAGTTTATATCCACACTGTGTACAGACGCCAAGGTTTCAAAAACTCAACCTGTTAAGACGAGTAAACAAAGTTATCTCTTCCTTTAACTTCTAACAGAAAGCACAGGAGGTGTCTTTAAATCCTCAGAGACTAATTCAAGTTCAAACTCTCAGTAATCTTTACTTCATCCGACTGAAAACCAGAGACGGAGAACAGCTTCTTCGTTTTTCAGTCAAGTAAAAACCTCCGTTGAGACATCTGAAAATGTAAATATGTCAGAATGAATATTTTCTACACTTGTTGAAGAAAGAAATTGTACAAAGCTGCAGATGTATTTTGATAGAAAGATTTTGGCTCATGATTTACAAATAGAAGTTCTGAAAGATTGGGATCACTGTAGAAACACGACAGAAAAGTAGAATGTGCCGCTCCAATTTTCAAAGTTCAATAAAAATATTAAATATAATGTCAGCCTTCGTCTGATGCTTCCTTTAGCTGCCGTCTCTTTAAGGCTCCTCGCTCCACAAACCCCCTTCCCTCTGATTGGCCAGCCCTCTGGAGGCCTCTCAGGAGTGAGGCTATGGGCTGACTTTGGTGTTTGAGACCCCATCCCTTCAACATGTCATGAACATGTTTGAATATCTGCACACGCTCAGTCTGAACATCCAGCTTTGATACTCTGTATCCATGTTTAGGATGTCGGAGAGCAGAACACACACTCTGGACTTCAGCTAAGACAGGTGTGTGTTTACACATTTGTACTGTACACAGTCAGTGTTGTTGTCGTACAGCAGCCGTAGATAGTGAGGCAGATGGTCTCTCTGTGTGTTCACTGACCAACAGGACACTCCCTTATGTCCCTGTTCCTGTGTGTGCATGTGTGTGTGTGTGTGTGTGTGTGTCAGAGTCACCCATCCCCCTGTGGAGCAGCATATTGAACAGAAACCCTGAATATGGATTTTCCAGATCTGACTGAAAGTGTAGGTCAGTCCATCAGACCCTGGTCCACGTGTCAGGATTTTAAAATGGGTCATCAGATCTTTGGGTGAGCGTTACTGTTCATCAGGTCTTTGTTGAAGTTAATCAGATGTAATGTTTCACTGCCAGTCTTCATCTGAGGGTTGATAAAAGTTATTGCATCCTTTTTACCTTTAAACACTTCATTTTTGTCTTGTTGTATCCATGCTGTTTGAGCAAGTAAACAAAGGATGGCCATGATCATTTTTTATCCGTGAGGATCTTTTTCTGTGTCTATGTAAGGACATGGACGGGTAATTTCCTTTGGTTTGTTTTTATCTGAATCTCAGCCACAAGTGTCGACTGTTTCTTTACTCTCGCTGCCAGAAGATTGAGAATCAACCCAAAAAATCCCATCTGGCTTCATCACGAGTTAACTGTCCATACTCCTACATTCATGTGGAAACTACAGACTGGACCGCTTTGTTTCGACACAGGACTAATGGTGTGTGTGTGTGTGTGTGTGTGTGTTAAAATAAGCACAAGCTTTTAGTATCTATGCCACTAAATGCAATATGTGTGGACGATGCAGTCGCATCTTGTTTTTCTGTCATAAACTGCAGCTTCATCCGGCAGCTCTTGGATTCCGAGACAAATTTCCCTAAGGGGACAATAAAGTGTATCATATTGTATCGTACCGTACCGTACCGCATCGTATCGTACCGTATTGTACCGTACCGTACCGTACCGTACCGTACCGTATTGTACCGTACCGTATCGTATCGTATCGTATCGTAAAATGTGATGTGTGTATTAATGCAGCACATTCAATAACATGATATAACACCATGGACTGAATACAACATAAATATCATCTCTGTGACATCACCCAACTGTATCTGAAGCAGAGTTTAGAAAAGTTTGACTCACCTTGACTCACTCTTGAGAGATCTTGAAAAAGTCTCTCTTTGAGATCTCTGCCTGATCCTAATCCACAACTTAAAATCAGATTATCAGCACCAATATAGTTTATTTATAAATGATATTTCTTAGCTTCCTGATCGGGTCGGACGGGACCGGATTGATTTACAGCACGTTGAAGTCTCTGTGACGACACCACACCGACTGATAAAGTTTAGCAGAGAGAAGAGAGATCTGAGCTTTTCTCTGCTGAAAACGATCTCTGTGATTAATTAAATACAACAATGCTGAAGATAGATACATAATTCTGGCTGAAAACAGAATAATGATAAAATTGATATGAAATATTCTTACTCTTTTACAATATCAGTTCCTTTAAAGCAAAAAGAATTAAACAATATTGTTTAAACACAATTTATTGCTATTTGATGTTGATGTGAATTACTGAATAAAGTGCACACAAAAAAGTAGTTACACAAACATAACTGCACAGTTCAGGTTAATAGATTTAATCTTTTGCTAGGATCAGTATTAATATGTAAAATATATCTATCTACCTTAAGTGTGAACCGAAGGGATATGTGTTCTTTAACAGAGATAAACTATGTTTAAATATTATTTGTGAGTTATATGATAATAAGGCGATGGTGAAATATTCTACAGTTTACTTTTTAAAACAGTTTTTCTTTCACTGAGTCATAAATAAATGAATATTTAAACACTCCGCTCTGTACTGTCTGCTGAGATGACTTCGCAATCTGACACCTGTTGTGATTTTGGCTGCTGACCTCGTGACCGCCTGCTGAATGAACGACCTGTTGTTTACGTTGACGTAGCTCCGCCCCCGGACTGTCCGCGTGCTACAGACAACGAGCTCATTCTGATGAGAGGAGGCTCGCGACCACCAGACGAACGCGGCACCAACAGTCATCGGTTAAACCTCGAACCAGCTAACTAGTTGGATTTAACCGTTAACTTGAGGAGTCTTTGGAACGAACTGCTGACGGTGAGTGTATAAAAGCGAGTTTTTAACCGTTTGGTTCGGTAGTTAGTTAAAACCTCTGACCGAGAGACGGTTAGTCAGCTAATTAACCAGCTAACGTTAAGTGGCTACGGTTAGTGCTAACTGTGGTGTTAACTAGTGATTAAATCCAGTTAACACAGGTGGAAAAAACACCGTGTTGATGTACATGTCAGCAATGGCGATGGTCTATTTGGTTACAGGTGTGTGTTTGTGTGTGTGTGTCTGTGTGTGTTTGAGCGCGTGCGCCCGTGTCACTACCATCTCCCGTAGTAACGGTTGCCAAGCCACGAGCTGTCTGAGGCTAACATTAGCACCCAGGCTCGCTAATTAGCAGTTTAATGTTAGCTCATCTGCAAAGAACCAGGAGTCCTGCCTGTGTGGCTCGCGAGCGTGTGTGCGCGCGCGCGTGTGTGTGTGTGTGTGGGCGAGCAGCAGAGCGGGAGCATGGTACACTCAGTTCAACATGGAGACCTCAGATCTGAGCGCAGCCTCAGCTCAGGAGCGCGTACAAGGGTGACCACCAGGGCCCCCTCCAATATGATTGGTCATTTAAGGTGTCCATCAAAGAATACCAAACTATGATTGGCTGTTTGCTTATCAGAGGTGGATCAAATGTTAAAATCAATGATTTGGATTGTGTTGCAACAGGCTGCTGCTGTTGTGAGCGTGTTTACTTGCACGCACACCTCACTGTGTCCCAGTTTCTGGAGTATCCTGGTTGTATTTTTAAATTCAACACTGTCATGGAAACCAGGATGAAACGGTATCCGGTTTTAGGGAGATTCAGTATAAGTACCGTAAAAAAAATTGAAATATCAAAATCCCATTACGGCAAAGTGCTCATCCAAATGACAGGAGCAAATCTGAGAGACAAAATTAAAAAATTAATTAATTCACGAAATTAATAATAATATACTTTCATGCTGAAGGAATGCTCTTGCCCAAGATTTTGTGTTTTAGCAGAAATATGTTCTCGTTTTCTTGTCATATCATAATGATATCAGTATATTTGTCAATAAAAATCAAAACACCAATGAAGTAATTTTAAAGCCCACTGTTAAAATCAGCTCTCCTCACTGTGCTGCCTTAATATCCCTTTTAAGGTTGAAAACCAGGATGCTGTAGCATCACACTTATGCTATATGAGCTATGCAGCCTTTATATGACATTTTATGCAGATAAATGACATTTTTATTACAGATGATAAATGATGTAAACAGTCTGTCCTCAAATATTCCTAAAAACCAGATGCCCCCTGATTTTAGTTTGTAGTAAGATGAACATTTTAAACCCTGTGTTTTAGCTCATCCTGTTCTTTATCTGTGTAAATGTCGGCTCTCTGACTCCTGTCATGACTCGCTGCATTAAGGACTTGATTTGCTTCTGACTGCAGGAAAACCACCATAGATAAGTGATGAAATATTAAGCACACTGAATGTGGAACAGAAAATCTTATGGTGTGTGCAGTCTGATGGGACTGGTTTCTAAAGCTTGGCTCAGTCAGTCAGTTATCTGCTTGGGTTGGAGCCAGAGGGCCCTCAGGAAGCAACACATCCATCCGAACCACTCTGCCGAACACAGTTACCCAACCTGTCTGCCCACACACACACACACACACACACACACACACACTCAGATAACTGGGTGGCCTCCTGCCAAATACCGATCACTGGCTGTTTCCATTAGATCCTCACAGTTGGATAACACAGTTTGACAGACCGACCACACAGGTAGACACCCAGAGAGAGAGAGAGAGAGAGAGAGAGAGAGAGAGAGGCTGCTGAGTAAACACCGTTTATATTTGTGACTCAAAGATTCTGTAGTATGTGGGACTTGGCTGTTCAGGTGGCACACAAATTATTAAAATAAAAGCAGACTCTTTTCAGTCAGTGCAGTTGAATTATGAAGCTCCTCCTCAGTCCTCACCAAGGAACCATTTATGAGTTTTACTGGTCAGATAAACTGGATTTTTTTGTAAGCAACAGAATCAGGTCTTCACTAATCCAACAGCAGAGTCAACCCTTCTTTAACCCACACACACTCAGACAGTCCAAATTTAACACCTGGTGTTTGCCAACTGGGCTAGATTTCCTGTTTGATCAAAGCATCCTGTAACTGGGACTACAATAAACGCTTTACTTACACAAATGAAGCACTGCATGCGTAAGACTGTCAACATGAAACTATCACAAGAAAAGTCTAAATATAAACGCTACTGCAAACGTAACACTGTTTATGAGGAGTTAGGAGGCCTTTTCCAAGTGTAACGGCTGAAATACACCAGATGTGTCTGCTCAATTCAGTGTAGGGAAGATCCAGCGGGACAGGAAGTTGTGCACGGAAACTACCTAAAACGAGCCTGAGACTTTCAAAATAAAACAACATCATTTTTGACTCGGACCGAGGCTCTGTACATCTGTTCTTTCTTGCTGTGATGAGCATTTTGCTAGAAAACCTTGACATGCAGAAATTTAATGTACTTGTTCACTCAGTGACCTGTGCGAAAAAAAGGGAAGATGATGAATTGATTCGTCTTCTGGTACTGATATGAAACCAGAGGTAGAACATACAAAGCACCGAACTCAATGATTCTGACCTCTGACCCACATGACTCTGCCTGACACGGGCGACTCTATCTAATCTGTGAGGTGTGTCTGACACACACAGGTTGACTGACAGCAAAGTGGTCCTATGATGGAGGAGCTTCATGACGTCCAGCTGACTGAGATCAAACCACTCCTGACAGGACAGGTGAGTGAGTGAGTGAGTGAGTGAGTCACAATAAGTTTCACATCATCAGTACTGAAGTTGAACAGTAATGATTGATCTGTGCTCTCTGTTTCTACAGAATGGAAGTAACCTGCAGGACTTTGACTGTCAGGTGAGTTCAGCACATTGACAACACTTTACGTCTGTGAATGAGCTTCATTAGATCCTACTGAGCAGGCTGACACACCATGCATGGCAGCCCCTGCCTTCACTTTATTGGTTTGGTGCATGTGTGAAATGGGCCTTTACTTTAAACCTCACTGTGGTGTCTCTGCTTTAAATTAAATGTACAGTCTTAGGAAGCGTCCAATGAGAGGGAAGATGAGATGTGCCTCACTCTGCTTCTGTTGACATGGTGTCACCTCATTACATTGCTTATTTGCTTTTTGGTGAATCATTAGAGCTCCATAATGCAGAGACTGCGACTAAGCAACCAGAGAAATGGAGTAGTTATTAAAAGTAAACAAAAAAAATGTTAAGGCAATCAATTTATGGAGATGTGTGATGAGTCGCTGCTGTATAATCAACGAGCCGCCGTCAATATGAACCTGAAGTGAGTCATTAAAGCACCATGAATATCGACCTGTGGGTCTAATCAGACAGACGTCAGCGCAGCACTTTCATCGATTGCTCTGATCAGTTATTTAAAACGAGGCCACAGCTCAGCCTGCTCCGATGAATCAGCCTGTGAATCTTTTAGACTGTAACACATTATTTCTGATGGTAGAAGAAGAAAAAGGAAATTCAGACACCAGACTGTCAGGAATTTAACTCTAAAAGTGATTGTCTTATTTAGTAAAGCTGACTTATTAGACTTTAGTTTCTTTAATTCTTTTTTTTTGGTTCAAGAAACGTGACACTTCTATTTTCTTACACTGCTGGCAGATATTTTACTCTTTAAGCGTCATTTTTGTCTTTTAATATCTTGACATGTGTCATTTTTCTGGACCGTCAGGTGAACATGGCTCATGTTGAGTCTGATTAGACATTTCGTTAACAAAACTAAGACGTGCTTTGATTTCAGTTTTTGCAGTTTATGACTCAGAGAAAGGCTGAGTGGTTAGTAGTCAGAACCCAACACCATGGTAACTAGAGAAGTGCTGTAACAATGAGGATAAAGGTCAACCCAACACAAAGTGAGGAGTCCGATTGGTTGGAGCTGCTGTTGTCAACCTATGGAGACACTTTGTGTTGCAAACTCACCAATTTCAAGGCACCTGTGTCAGTTTCTCATTTGAGTCCGTCCCTCGGCTATTTGCTGCTCGTGATCGCCACGAAAATATTCTGAAAGACAAAAAAAAAAAAACAGGTGACAGTAGGTCCCACAGGTTGTGTACTGACACTCCCTCTGTGTTCTGAGTTTCCAATCTGAGCCAAGCTAACATGCTAACTCTCTGACATGAGGCATAGAAAGATAAAACGTTGAAAACAAAATCTCAAATCAGGCATTTTCAGCTTTTTCTGTCATCTGTTTCTGCAGATGATCACTCCTCTGTGATCACATATTTCACTAACAAGTAGTCTGTGCAGCAAAGGAGAAAAAGAGTTTAATTAAAAATCAGTGAACAACTCCCAAAGCGCTCAGCTTTAATCTACTCACAGTCTACTCACAGTTTTTTTTTTTTTTGTGATTCTGTAATTGGCTCTGAGATTTGGTTCAGAGCTGTGAAAGCAGAGAAAGCTTTAGTAACAGGGAGCTGGAGAGAATGGATGAATCGATGAGCTAAAGAAGGATGAAGAGCAACAAGCGATTGGTTGTTTAAAGCTTCAGACCTCACAGCTCTGAGCCAATCCCTGCAGAGATTGTTGGTCCTGATCTAATCACTCTCTCCCTCCACTATCTCTTTCTCCGTTCACTTGGCAGGAGGATAACAACACACCTGACCTCTGTCTCTTTAATATTTCCTCTGTTATTGCAAACCCCTCTCTCTCTCTCCTCCTCCTCCTCCTCCTCTCTCATATCTGACTCTATGGACTTGTACCAGATCTCCTGTTCTTTAGGAGTTGGGGTGGTGAGTTAGCCAGTTGGCCTGTATTAGCCCGCTCCTCTGAGTCATGCTTTGCCAGCTACCAGCTCACAGGAGTCAGCCTTTTAGCCACTTAGCTAGTTACTCTGCTCATCCTGTTTACCTTTAAACATGCAGCTAATGCATTTACTCGCTAACCCTGAATGTGCTCTGTGTGGTTGTATAAAAACAATCAGCCTGTTTCTGTTAGAGTGAGGAGAGTTTAATTAAGAAGGGGATAAAAAATTCAATTCACAAAACTTTATTAGTCCCCGGGTTCATTTCAAGGGAACAAATAAATAGTAAAAACAGTAGAAAAGTAATAAATAGCTGTTTTTTTTCATTGAGCAGGTTAATAAACAAAAAAACAAGCGGTGGAGCTGTGAGATGATCAATCTAAAATGTCTTTCATGGATTATAATAGTTTTAAAAATCATGTTGTGGAAGTTTCAAAGAGCTATGCAACGTTAAATCTTTGCTCTCCATGTTCAAAGCTGTCTCACCTTCAGGTGTGGTTTATCTGCAGGTCCTGAAATTCTCCTAAATGTGACCACCCCAGTACTTTTATTACAAGTTCAAAACTCCAAAACAAAATGATAATTTAAAGATGATTTATAAAAGACGAGTCTGATTTGTTTTTAAATGATTGGGTTGAATCAAACTTTTTGTGTGTTAAATAAAATAAATGAAAGAGAGCAGACAGTCCAGACAGGAGCAGCCAAACATTTCCTGCTTTATGTGAATTTAAAATCCTGTTTTCATCTATGAAGTCCCGCGTCTTTGAACAGACAATATAACACCTGTTACTGGATAACAAAGAACATTATTCCCTTACTTTGATAAGGATTCATGTAGCTTTATGTTTGTACTGTCTAAGGTTGGAGTGTCTAGATTTACATTAGATTCATACTCTTAAAGTCCGTCATATATCCAAGTTTTAGAGGTTTATTTTTGCAAACAAGTTACACCTGAGCAGGTGAACTTATGTTTTGAAGTCTCAGTATCTGTTTCTTTCTTACAAGCTGCATATGAAAACTCAAACAGTGAATTAAATGGACAGGTAAACATGGACAGGTATGGCACAGTGTGACAGAGTCACTGTGAGCCTTCCATCCATGAATAGAAGCTGTCATGTTGGGTCATTAATGAGATTACGAACCAGCAGCTCAGCCTCTCAGCAGCCGCTCATCTCACTGTTTGTATATCTGTAAACGGCTTCATATGTATGTTTTAAGACGGCCTCTGAAATCAGCCCACATTCAGATTTCCTCAACAAGCGCTCCAGCTGCATCGTGTGCTAAAATTAGCATGTGGCGCGCTCATGTGTTGTGTACCGTTTCTCTCCCCGCACATTCATCTGTTTGTCAGTTGGGAATAAGAAATGAAGGTGATGAAGCATCTGCTGAGGACTTCTCACCAAATTAATGAGTCAGTTTCTCAATGAGCAGCTGTCCATGTGGCAGAAATATTTTTATTTATTTTAGGTGTTTAGTAGCAACATCACCACTGATACGTCTCCACTGGGTTAAAAACAAAGCCTGTTTTCGACTCCACGCTGTTTGAAAATCTTCATTGTCACTCACACACTGGGCATATGTTTGTCAGTGTAAACAAAGGCAGATTGTCCTCTCTGCAGCTCGCTGACTGTTTGCAGACAAGAAACAGCTAAAAGTGAAAGAAGGACCACCAACCTGTTTGATTTGGTGTAAAGTTTGAGCTGGCACTGAATGCTGAGACGGGTTTTCTAAAGTCTGTTTGCAATCACAGCACAACGATGTTTAAACATCAGCTTAACATAAAAACACGATATGAACATCAGCTTAAAGAAGGAGTATTCTGCTTTTTGTTGACATGGATATAAAGTACCAACGCTGGCTGTTCAGACTGAGCATGTGCAGATTTTCAAGCCTCTACATGATCACATGTTGAAGAAATCTCTGATCCTCACAAAACTCGCTGAAATGATGAGGCCATCGAATGAGGATCTCTTAACTGGTTCATGACATGTTGGAGGAGCGGGCCTTAAACACTAAGGTCAGCCCATAGCTCCACCCCTGACAGGCCTCCAGAGGGCTGGCCAATCAGAGTAACGGGGCTTTGTGGAGCAGGGAGCCTTAAAGAGACGGCAGCTCAGACAGAGGCTGAAATAAGAGTTTTCTAAAACACTAGAGAGAGAAAAATAGAGATTTTTATGAGCTGTAAATCATGTTAAGATACTACGGGGACACCAGAGGGACAGAATAAAGACAAAAATCACAGTACCCCCTCTTTAACACCATGCAAGAGTCTAAATCTATCATGAATAAGTTAGAATCATTTAAAAACCATCATGGTTTCTTTAACAGGATGACACTTTACCTGTTGGATAGAGGTCTGGGTAACATCTCCATGCTTTCACATGTTTCTGATGCAGTTTGATGAAGTTAAACTAGCTCTCAGCCTCAATCAGGTGAAACTTTATCCACGTAGTTTTATAAAACTCAACCTTTTTGGCTTTGGACTCAGGAGTGACATGTTGTAAAAACAGGTATTGTTTAAAAAATGAGGAACAGCAGGTAGACGGGAGCTTTGAGTCAGAGCCAACACGCTCTCTTTTGAATATTTACTCATTGTATTTGATGTTATCAGAATATTGAACCATATCTGCATATTTCTCTCCTTTCGTGTAGCCCTACGTAGGAGTGTTTAAACCTGAAGCATCTTTGGAAATATCTAGAGGCTGAAATGAGGTAGTGGAGCTGAAGCTGTTAGAATAATGTTTCCTGAAACGGTGCAAAGCAAGTCTAAGAGATGCTGAACCATGGGCCGCGCGCTCACACTCTCAGTGTTGTCAGGATGACGTGCTTTGTTTTGTTCTCTCACATTAAACTGAAGGTTCGTTGGAGAGAAACCCTGCAGGACTGTTATCGACTTTACAACACGGCAGGATTTTAATTAGCTCTCCCTCCAGGCTGCTGTCTGTGTGTGCTGTGTGTGCTGTGAGTGCAGACCACTGTCTGTGTTGATGTTTACTGTTTGCCGTGTTGTTCAGGAGCACGATGTGGAGACGGCCCACGGTGTGCTGCATGTCACCATGAGGGGGGTTGCTAAGGGAAACCGACCCACAATTCTCACTTACCATGACATCGGACTCAACCGTGAGTACCAACACTCACAGTCAGTAAATACAGAACACTGAAGCTGAAACACACACGTTCATGTCTTCATGATGTTTGTTTTCATGTGCGCGTGTGTGTGTAGATAAGTCTTGCTTCAACAGCCTCTTTAACTACGAGGACATGCAGGAAGTGACGCAGCATTTCTCCGTGCTGCACGTCGACGCTCCAGGACAGCAGGAGAATGCTCCGGTGTTCCCTGCAGGGTAACACACACACTCACACTCACACACACTAAATAAAGAGACCCTCACTGTCCTTTGTAGGGCATGTAAACAAGTCCTCCAGCATTCACACTGGGATACACACACTCCAAGGACACACACACGTGCAGGTTTTCTCAGAGCTGACTTGTTCGTTAAAGAGCGCTGTAACGAAGCACACTGCTCAGCATTTCAAAACATGATGATTGATGTGCTGTTTCATCTTTGTGAGGTGGAAACATGACGTTCTAAAGAAAACCAGTCAGTTGAGTTAACAGTGCTGTCGTTTTTCAGGCTCATGGTGAAAATGTGTGTGTACATCCCTGTGTGTAGGTACCAGTACCCCACCCTGGATGAGCTGGCTGAGATGCTGCCGTCCGTCCTCACACAGCTCCAGTGAGTCTGACGTCTTCATTCCAAAACCAGAGCGCTGTTTCAGTACGAGCTTCCAATTCAACCCAGTTTACCTGTGTGTGTGTGTGTGTGTGTGTGTGTGTTTCACCAGGGTGAAGAGTGTGATTGGAATAGGTGTTGGAGCTGGAGCCTACATCCTCACCAAGCTGGCTGTGAGTTTATCCACCTCGATGATTTTCTTACATGTGTAAGGCGTATCCCATGGAGAGTCTGATGATGATGATGATGATGATGATGATGGGTGTGTTTCAGCTGAATGAGCCCAGCCTGGTTGAGGGTTTAGTCCTGATCAACGTTGACCCCTGTGCCAAAGGCTGGATGGACTGGGCCGCCTCTAAGGTGTGTTTCCCTGTTACCCTCACACACACACACACACACACACACACACACACACACACACACTCACACACATACAGAATCAGTGGGTTTGTATTCATATTGGACCAAATCACAACAGACAGAGTGGAATCTTTACATTTGAAGCTCCTACATGTGCATCACTGTTTGTTTCATTCTCAGATAAAAACTCCTCTCAGGAGCTTTAAACTGTGAACAATATTAAAATTCACTCCCAGAGGAGGAATCAGAATAAAGTGACTCAAAGCTTTGCTTGAAAAACGCTGGAAATGACGGAAACATCCTAATAAATATCTTCTCTGGAAGTTGGCCAGTGTGCAGGATTTTTTTCCTTCAGTTACTTTGGACTTTACTGTCTTTGTCTGACGTGATGTGCAGAGTTTTTATTTTTGGAAAAAGTTTCTGAAGAGGAGAGAAGAAGATTAAAAAGTGACAGCAGTAACAGAGCTGTGGTCTGTAAGATTCAGGTGAATTCTCTTTTAAACAGCTGAGTCATGTTGACGTCTGAAAGCAGCTGATCACTGTTTCTCCTACAGCTGAGCGGCTGGACGAGCAACCTGGTGGACACCATCATGGGACACCACTTCAGCACTGTGAGGACACACACACACACACACAAAAGGTTCCTTTTACTGGAAGGAAGAGTGTTTCTGAACAAAGAGTGACCTGTGTGTGTGTGTGTGTGTGTGTGCGTGCGTGCGTGCAGGACGAGTTAACGGAGAATAAGGAGCTCATCCAAACGTACAGACTGCACATCTCTCAGGATATACCACAGGACAACCTGGCCATGTTCTACAACAGCTACGACAGGTAGGCAGCAGTCTGTGTGCAGCTCCTCCTCCTGTGCTGGAAACCAACACTGACCTTAACAGAAAGAAAAACACATCGGATTCAGTCTGCAAGGTGTCTTTGAGTGACTGTTTTTTTTTATTATGGATCCAAAACGCATCTTATGCTACCTGTACATCAGAAGACTTTGAAAAGATTTGAAAAAGACTCCTGGAAAACTATCAGTTCACACCTGCTCACATCTAAAGTCAAGTGTTCTGAGTTTTTAGTCTCAGACTGAGATTTTACAAAGACTGTGAATCTTGCAGGGTCACTAATTACAAGACTACAACTAGATTCTTTTAGTGTTTTTTTCCCACCATGCAATTTTTTCCCCATTGTTGTGTTCAGTTTTGTATAGTTGCTGCTTTGTGTCACTAGATGGCGCTTCCTAAAAGTGAGACTTGTTGTAACTCAGATTGAGTGTAGAGGAAGACGCAGACTGACTGATTCATGTTGCTGTATCGTGACTGCAGGTTAAGTGTTGGAGTTGATTCAAACAGCAGTTATTCCTACTACTGCCTGTTCATTATATGCACCAACACTACACCCATCATGCTCCTAGTAGTAACCCTTTTACTTTTCCACGCCATCGTGGTATGTTGGAGAGTTGATGTCGAACAGGCAGGGATGCTCTGCCCATAACTCCACCATTTGCTCCTCTTTCTCCACGGTCCACTTCCTCCGTCGTTCCTCCGTTGTTATTTTTCATGACTGCCTGGTTTCCTGTTTCTGTTTTTGTCAGCGTTCATCTATTGGTTGTTGATTGTGTTTCGTCACTGCGACTTGCGATAATATCAGACGTGTTTGATATTGTCGCAAACTCAAGACTAGAAGAAGACTGATGTGAAACAGCGCAGATTACTATCTCACACTGAACGATCGAGAAAACGGGAGCGCGCCGCGACTCCAGTAAAACTCCGAGATTTACTAAAGATTTTCAGTTTTTAGTCTGAGACTGTGAAAATCGTTTGATGTAAGCCCAGCATTAGAATAACGGACTCGGAGTGCAGAGACCACTCGTCTGAAGAGCAGCACAGCCCCTCTTTAACGCAACAGTTAGTTAGTTATGACTGCTGCTGCTGTAGATAGTAGCAGTAATCACCATGTTCATAGGTGACTCAGAGTGTGTATGTGTGACTCTGTGTGTGTGTGTTTCAGTCGCACTGAGCTGCAGATGGAGCGGCCCGTCGTTGGTCTGAATGAAAACACAGTCACCACTCTCAGGTAGGGTTTACTCTCTGATTTCAGCAGTAAAAACATGAACGGCACAATGACGCATCAGGTTGTGTTGTGTCTGATGACGTGTGTGTGTGTGTGTGTGTGTGTGTGCTTCAGGTGTCCCACTCTGCTTGTGGTTGGGGACACGTCGCCTGCTGTTGATGTCGTGGTGAGTTCCTGCCCAGTTTCCATAACAACCGCCAGGATGTGAAGTCAGGTTTCATTAATAGACATTTTCTGTGTGTGTGTGTGTGTGTGTGCGCAGGTGGAGTGTAACTCCAGACTGAACCCCACTAAGACCACCCTGCTGAAGGTACCCGTCAGTCTCTCTGTCATTAATCTCCTCCTCCTCGTCACTCCTCACTCCTCTCCTGCAGGGGAAGTGGTAGTTTGGTATTTAGCGGCGTTTTCAGTCCTCTTGTGGCGTTCTGCGACGCTCGCTGCGAGCTGACTGAGGTGTGAACTGAGCTGATAAAGTGCGGCACTTACAGTTTTTGTTTTCTGTTCCAAACACAAACTGAAACCTGCCGTGGAGCAGAAACTGAGCAACCCCCACTGAAATAAAAATAGCTCCGGTCTTTCACAGCAGAAGTTAAAGATGCAGAGCAGGCAGACAGAAAGATAAGAAGTGTCCACTGTGGAGTCAGGAATCCAGCAAGTTTGGACTCATGTTTGTCACGTGTAGTGAGCAGTTTGTCTTATAAACAGAGCTCTTATTTTGAAAATCTTTGTCATCACAGCAAGAGGCTTTATGATGAGGAGAGATAGAAAGGGGGGACTTTTAACAGAGAGGGTCTTTAAAGAGACATCAGTCCTCATTCAGCGCATGCAGGAGGAATTCACTGAAGGACCCCTCTCTCTCTCTGAACATTCATCAGACGCTGCAGGTAATCAGACAAGGAGCAGAGACAGCCCAGATCACTGATTGCTGATGGTGATCTTGTACGGTAGCCATGCTGTCGTCATCATAAATGTAAACAAAGAGGAGAGGGTGAGAGCCACAAAGGAAGGAAGTAACAGATCAAACCAAGATTTATACTCTAAGAACTGTCCTGATTGTAGCCCGGCCTTAGTTTTAACGATTCCCTTTTGACTGCTGTGTGTTCCTCGTTTGAAATAAGTCATTTGATTTCCCTCCACTAGATGGCAGACTGTGGAGGGCTCCCTCAGGTGGTGCAGGTGAGTCCAACCCTTTGGGTTTTTAGACACTGGGAAGGAATTGTGGATTCTGATATTTGGCAGAAACAACCGATTAATCGGATGATTCGTTTAAAAAATATATATAATGAATAAAGTAACTTCTTTTTTGGTCCATTAATGCTGGAGAAAAAAAAGATATGAATTACAGGCAGTTTAACTTTACAACAGAGAGAACTGTTCAAGTATAAAACAGGCAGAAATGCATTAAAAAAGGGGATTATTGACAGAACTCCTGCTGATTCTGATCATTTTAATAAAGGACTATAACTGGACCCTAATTGTGGGTTTAGTGATCAAAGTCTTATATTGACTATAAGAAGAAAGTGGACGTCGACTGTTCCTGTTATTCGTGTCACTTACCGTATTTTTCGGACTATAAGTCGCACCTTTTTTCATAGTTTAGCTGCTCCTGCACCTCAACTTCTAGTCAGGTGCGACTTATATAACAAATAAATGAGGTGCCGTGTTATTGGGTACTTTTTTTTTTTTGGGGGGGGGGGGGGGGGGGGGGGGGGGGGGTCACTAAATTCATACATGAGGAATGATGATGGGATGATCTCTGCAGCCCCGATGGACGCTCTGCATCTCTGCTTGGACAGCCTGACAGCTCCTCGTGTTTAGCGCCTGATCACATGATTTGGGGAAATAAAAATTCACTCACGTCTTTTTCGCTCTACGCTGTAGACAGTTTTTTTGGGGGGATTTGAGTCACAAACTAGTTTCAAAACTCCTGTAACTTTAAGAGTGAGGCTGTTTATCCGTTGAGGCTCATTTGAGCTCACGCTGTACCCGCCTCACTGGAAACACACACAGTACAGCGAGTGGGGGGGTGTACGTAAGTGAAGTGAGTGAGCGGATCCCATGTAGGGAAGTGAAAGTGAAACTTAACTATGGTCACAGATATGAGGTGCTGCAGGAAAATAATATTTAAACCTCTTAATATGCAAACACTGACTTTTTGTTTTGTGTAAATACTTCTCTTTTGAAAAACTGTAAACATTACAAATCATTTCAAATAAATGCGACTTATAGTCCAGTGCGACTTATATATGTTTTTTTCCTCTTCATGATGCATTTTTGACTTGTGCGACTTATAGTCTGGAAAATACGGTATATAAATCCTGTGGTTGTAAGCGGTGAGTACGTTCTGCGTTCTTGGTTCTGTAAAAACATGCTCATATTTAAGGAATAATCATTTGGAGCTCTAACTCCTCCGTTAACTTCATGACGTACTCGGAGCTTCTTTAAAGTCGGCTTTTCTTCGTCTCGTGCTTTTCGTGTTTGAAGGTGGTTATTTTTCAACATGGCTGATCTGAATGAACTGAACTGTGTTTTTCTCTCCTCAGCCTGGGAAACTGGCAGAAGCCTTCAAGTATTTTGTCCAGGGGATGGGTTACAGTGAGTATCTGCTCGGTGTTTCTGTACACATGACCATAACTAACTCTTCACGTGTGTTTTCTATAAACATGAATATATCTGACAGGGCTGAGATGGATTTCTGTGAATGTTTCAAAGATGTTTTCTTGTTTGTCTTTTGTCTCCTCTGTTTTCCCTCCAACACTCAACGTGAGCTGGTTCAGTGTGCTAACCAAGCTAAGCTGTGTCTGAGTTAGACTAGAGACCAGAACACTTCCTCTCTGTATACAGAGTGTTAACAGAGATGAACTAATCCGTCCCAAACAGTCTGAGTAGTATCCACCAATCAGGTGTCAGCAGGCTTTGGCGCCTGCAGGAAAAATGTTTGTATGGGGAGCGAAAGCAGGAGGAACACGACCCAGTTTACCGACATCGAGGGCAGAATTCTGTCAGGAGTCTTGACATGAATGATAAGAGCGCTCCGTAGCAGGAAACAGGAAAATCACCGCAGCATAAAAACCATCGCTTTACTCTCAGAAGTCCTCATTTTAATAAGTGTGTGTGTGTGTGTGTGTGTCTACAGCTCGCCTCTCTAACTGTAAGTAACAGTTTGTGGTGTTGTACACAACACAAGTGTGTTAATTCACACAAGCCCATCTCTGCTGTGTGTGTGTGTGTGTGTGTGTGTGTGTGTGTGTTTACCTCCTACTGAAGCTACAACTACCTCTCAAAGTGTCTTCCTTCCTCTCTGCTCTTGTGCCCCCTCTCTCTCTCTCTCTCTCTCTCTCTCTGTTGTTTCCTAAAGTCCCTCATGTTGTATCAAACCGTCTGAGCAGCCAATCAGGTATCAGGATTTCAACCAGAAACCCCCCCCCCCACACACACACACACACCTCATCTCCATCTTTATGTCTTTGCTTTTTTCTTGTCACCTCCTCCCCTCGTTCGTTCGTCTGTCTTTCTGTGTGTGTGTGTGTGTGTGTGTGTGTGTGTGTGTCTGCATGCCGTTGATCAGCTGATCACACTGATTTATTTTTTCCCTCTGCAGTGAACGTGACCAGCAGGCTTTGCTGCATGCCAAACCTCAGCGCTCCGTTCACACTGCAGACACAGACTCCCTCCTCAGCTGCTGCTCGTGTCCGACCCTCGGTTCACATCCAGCGACAGGGACACACTGCATATATCTCACACACCACCCACCTCACTGTTGGTCCTTGTAGATGGGGTCTCAGACTCCTGACCCCTAATCTCATGGGTTGGCCCCATGTTTGACTCTTTATAAGACTTTGTCCAGAAAGCCACGCCCCCTGCCCACATGCACGAGCGCCGCTGATTCGCCATCATATGATGGAGACTGATTCAAACCACAGACTCAAAGCGGGCCTCAGCTCATGGTCTCTGTTTGCTCTACGTTAGCGGTAATCGGGGTATAGGTAGTTTTTCTGCTGGTCTCCAGCGGACTTGGATCCTATTGGTTATGAGCTTGAATCAGGACTAGAGCACGCCGGAGAAATGTACACACAGGAGGCGGGCAGAACAGCAGGACAGGATTTGATTGGTTAAATAAAATGGACCCTAAACGCTGGGATTGGTTGGGTTTTTCCCAGGTTTAAGAACACATCATGCATTGATTGACATCAGGACATAAAGATCATTTTAACCAGGATAACTAAAAGTCTAAATGACCAACAGTTTGAGTTTCTGTTTGCTGCGTCCTGGTCCTGAGTGTGACGCTCCTGATGCTGATTTTCATCCCTCAAACTGACAACACGATCAGAACTGTCAGCGATCAGATGAACAATGTGTTATTCCCATCTGACGCCTTCATCTCCAGCCTGCTGTAAGACTTCAAACATGGCGACTCAGAGCAGCTTTTAGTTTCCTCACCGAACAGTCTGAAGCTTTCAGTGTGAACGGAGCCTCAGACTCACCGTCATCAGATTTGAATCCAGCTGTGGACGATTCAAATCGGCTCAGAGCGATCAGCACCGAACGCCTGGCAGATGGACGCCGTCTCTCTAACTCACCTGTCTCTGTCTCCCCTCAGTGCCCACAGCCGGAATGACTCGACTCGTGCGCTCCAGGACTCACTCCGCCTCCAGCGTTGGCTCCACAGACGGCATCCGAGGCCGCAACGCCAACAGTGTCCTGCCAGAGGGCGCCAACTCGGCCGGGCCCGAACACACAGAAGCTCTCACCATCCAGATGACTGCGTAGGATGTTTCCCGCTCCGTTTCCCTCCCTCTCTCCTCCTCTCTTCCTCCTGCTCTGAGCTTCCCTCCGCCTCAGGCAAACAGCAGAGTTCCCGTCCACGGTTAGAAAGAGCTGCCGTGTGCGGTCTGAGCAGCAGCCGTGTTGCTCCTCTCTCTGCCCTCTTTAGGATGTCAGTTCGTACTTCCTCCCTCCTTCCTCCCTGCAGTCAGCTGTGGTGATGCTGTAGATGTAAATGTACATGCTTCATATTTATCAACGGTTGTGTTGTATTTTTTCAGTAGACTCTTACCCACCACATCTTCATCTCTCTTCTTTTTCTTCTTCTTCTGCTTACTTAGTTCTGACTGTCGTGGATGGTGCTGATGTTAGTTGTGATGAAGTTTGGTTCAGGAGTGAAAAACCAACATTACAGCAACTTTACGGAGATGTTTGACCTTTACGGTCTCAGAGGATAGTTTAATGTCAGGTTCAGCCCTCAGTAGAGCAGATAACGGCGTCTTCATGTAGTTAGCTGAGGAAGGTGTGTGAAGGTGGGAGGAGCTTCCAGCTTTCTGTGCACTGACAGTTTTGATTTAAGAAAGTTTTTCCTAAAGATGATCTTTATTTCCCCTCTCTGTCCCCTGACCTCGCCCTCTCTCTCTCTCTCTCTCTCTCTCTCTCTCTCCTCTTTTATACCTGTGGCTCATTTCCTTTTCTAAACTCGCCGCCCCGCTCGTTGTTAGCAGCACGCTCGTTTTGCTCGTGGTGGAGTTGTGGCATGCGAACTGTACCGTGGTATCAGTCTCGTGAGTATCTGAGATGTTGTTCAGCTGTTAAACCGCCTCATCAACTCAGAGACGACTCCACGTCACCGTAATGTGCAGGCGAAAATTCTTCCATGTCGGCAGGGTTCTTCCTCAGCTCCTGAAGATTCAGACGGCGCTGAAGCATTTCTTAACGTATTTATGACCCGACGCCCTGACTGAGCACTCGATCCGATGAAATGCACTTTAAATGTCGCTCACAGACACTCGCAGCTCCGTTGTGTCACTTTTTGCGACGTTACCAAAGTTTTTCAGTCGTTTGAGCTCAGACTGCATGAAAAAAGTGGGCGTGGCCTCTGGGACATAAACTTCTGTCCCTGTCCTTCTTTTTTCTGGAGCAGGAAGTGACCATATTTGGACAAAAGAGGAGTTAACTGATTATTTTAGCTGGTAAAAAACAGGCTTTAAGCTCTGTTTTAGGGACTTTTAGTGAAACAGACTCTAAAAAGACTCCTTCTCCTCCTCCTCCTCCTCCTCCTCCTCTTCGTCCTTCTCCTCCTCCTCCTCCTCTCTGTCTCTAAATGGGACCATAAGTCACTCAGTGAACGTCATGCTGTCTTGAAGAAGTCTTGAATCTGGAGGCTGAGACCCACCAGGAAAAAGTTTAAATCAGCTGAGCTGGAGGAACATTTCCCATCATGCAGCGGCCGCGTCCACTTTTAATCCAGTCTGAGCTCTCCTGGTGTGATGCTGCCCCCTGCTGGAGGACGTCAGAACACTAAATAGATCCCGGTCCAGGTCTGGAGTTCCTGAAACCTTTGTAAACTTCAAACTCCTCGTTCTCTGAACCAACCCCAAACTCCGATGTTTTGTTGTGTATCTACTGACCGTTCTTCTGCCGTCTGTTCTTCTTAATATTTATTACCCTTACTTTGAGATTTGTACTGAAGTAGCTGTTACTGAGGTTTGTTGTTCCTTGACTTTTAATGTAAACAAAGTTTGTAATTTAATAAAGCTCGTTATCCAAAAAAAAAAGAGTTTGTTCTGAAGAAGAATCATTTATCAGAGGAGAAGCTGTGAGCGTGTGACGAAAGCCTTCAAACTTTCACTTCCTCCACGGCTCTTCTTCTCTTCTTCTCTTCTGTGACTGTTTGTGGTCCGTCCTGAGTGCACAGATCCACAAAGAAGTGACGAAATGTCTTGTTCCAGTTTCCAGTTTGGATGTGATGAAGACTCAAATGTATCCCTGAAGTACGAACATTTGAAGCCTCTCATGACTCAAAATAAGACTGAAGGTTCGAGGTGTCTTTGTTATCCCCAAGAGGCGACTAGTTTAGCTGCAGCAGGGCCTACGAGACCAAACACATCCACAGAGCCTGGTTTAACATACTGACCACCACTGGGATTAAAGAGGGCTTTAATCTGTTCTACGTCAGGGATGGCTAAGGTCTGAGGAGATCTGTCAGGCCCTTCCTACATCTGTGCCTGATGGACGTCCTGCAGGTCATTAAATGTACTTCCTGCAATTTTACCAATTTTACCTCAGCACCAAAACCAGCGTATAAAAGAAAAGGTCAAAACAGACTCAGTTAGACTTTCTCATCAAAGTCGTCTCAACATGAACATCCTGGAGCTTCCAGTAGAGTTCATGAGCTGATGAGCTTCAGAGCAGAGAGCATCTGCTTGAGCCTCAAAGGTCAGTTTGTCATCAGTGATGTTCAGATGTTTATACTGGTGCACCGCTTCCACTGGCTGGGAGTCAAAAGACACTGAAGAGAGGAGAGAAAATCAGAGTGCGTCTCCTTCGTCTTTGAAATATTAACTTTTAAAAAGCAGGACTGACACCAGTCAGTGGAATCAGACTCTACGGCACCGTGCTCAGTTACGGAGCCCTTTGAAACTGAAACAATCACCGTATCATCTGCAAATTTTAGAATCTGACGACCACACAAAGAGGAGGGGCGAGAGGACACACCCCTGAGGCGCTCCAGGACCCCTGTCCTGTGTGGTGGTTGGACAGCCTCTGAGCTCACCTGTGCAGCTGAATGCAGATATAAAATTAATAAAAAAAAAACATCCGTCTAAAGGAGTCCAGGCTCTCGGTGTGATGACATCAAACGTCAAAGTGACCCTGAGGCGTCGGTAACCCCTCTGACAGACCTGTAGGCAGACTGAAAGGGGTCTCACCTGTCCACCACCTGCTGGATGGTTTCCTCAAAGCTTTTCATGACTCAGGAAGTCAAAGCCACAGGCCTGTAGTCACTGTGGGATTTTACCGAACAAAGGAAAAGATCTCAGCTAATCGTGATATTGTCAAAATCTACTTCAAAACTTCAGAATTTGTTGAAACTTTTCATCAGTCTTGATCAAAACTCCCCCAAAACCCCAAAGAAAGATTTTATTTACAAAATTAAACCTCATTTATACAACACCCTTTCAAAATAAAGGAGGAGTGTCTGGTTTATGTCATCCACTGTACCTGATACCTGAAGTATCTCTTTGAGATTTTTTTACCTTTTAAAATGTAAACAAATACTGATCATGTGACCAAACAGCACTGAGATAAAACTGACAGTTCAACAAACATCACGAGCTGCCGACACGTAACAAATCAAATGTTTTATTGTTTTAATTTTACATGTTTACATGATGAAACAGGTGCTGCAGATGAATCCGGAAACACACCAGAGAGCCCATCACACCTGGATGATTTTAAATGTCTTTATCTGTGAGGAGGCAGCAGCAGGTGGCTGCTCACAGGAGGCGCTGCTGCTGTTGGCCTCAGCAGGCAGCAGGGGGCGCCGTTTTACTGCACAGTCGAGCCAGCAGACCGGCCATCTGCAGCAGGGAGTTCACACCTTCAGCCACCCGCATGTGAGTGTAACCGATCTCCTGCAGGACGGAGGAGGACAGAGGAGGACAGAGGAGCACAGAGGAGCACAGAGGAGGACAGAGGAGCACAGAGGAGCACAGAGGAGCACAGAGGAGCACAGAGGAGCACAGAGGAGCACAGGTAAGAGGTCAGGACTTGAGCTTCTACACAGAGCAGTGTTTTTAAAAAGTAGGTTTTTGGTGCATTTTGTGTTTGGTGAAGCCGAAGCTTCCTTCCTGATGGTCCTCTGGAGCTCAGGGTGCACTTTGAAAAGTCTCATTTCGTCAAACTATCCAGAGAACAGGTAAAAGTGGAAACTCCTCAGCTGTAGAAGCTGGAACAGAATCATTTTGCACCTTTGTGGGTAAAAAAAAGATGATCCAGCCTCACCTTGATGAACTCCAGCTTGAGGTACTCGGCCATCTGATACGTCTTGCACACCCTGAAGATGTTTCCAATGATGTCCTCTGGAGAGTAACCCAGCGCCCACAGCTGCTCCACCACCTTATAGGCCTCATCGATGTTTCCCTCCACACAGTATCCCAGCATGCTTTTCACCAGCAGAGGGTGGGGCTCGTCGCACACTTTAAACACGTTCTCGCTGTTGATGTAGCCGAAGCCAGAGTTGGTGGACTGCAGGTTGTTCAGCGCCTGGAAACACCAGAAGACGACGTCAAGAGATCAACAGAGTGACTCTGAGTGGATTTAAATCAAGCCCCGCCCCCTCTCCTCACCTGTCTCATGTCTCCCTGAGCGGTGAAGATGATGGCCTCCAACCCGTCATCGGACACAGAGAGACGCTCCTGCTCCACCACCTCCTGCAGCCGGGCCAGGATCTGCCCGTCTGTGAGTTTGGAGTAACGCAGCACGGCGCAGCGAGACTGGATCGGCTCGATGATCTTATCTGAGGCGTTACAGGCGAGGGCGAAGCGTGTCGTCTTTGAGTAGATCTCCATGATCCTCCTGAGCGCCTGCTGAGCTCCATCAGTCATGCTGTGAGGACAGAGGGTGGAGACGCAGTCCATTTAGACTTCTTCAAAAACAAAACCTGATGTTTGTAAGCTTCTCTGTGCTCGCCGTGTCGCCTCACCTGTCTGCCTCGTCCAGGATGATGATCTTGTGTCTTCCTTTGGGTAGTGTGACTTTCTGCTGAGCAAACATTTTGATCTTGTTCCTCACCACGTCGATTCCCCTGTAGATGACAACAGTCAGTGTTTACTCTGCCCGCTCACAGCGGATTCATTCCCCTCACAGTCTTTATTTCCAGCAGGAGTCTGACCTGTCGTTGGAGGCGTTCAGCTCCAGCACCGCGTCCTTCATGGAGGCTCCCAGCAGAGCTCGGGCCAGACACAAGATGCTGGTGGTTTTTCCTGTACCTGGAGGACCTGAAACACAAGGTTCAGATTAGGATCAATTCATTCTTTGAACATTTAAAGTTAAATTCACCGAGTTAGATTCATCAGACACATAATAAGGCTACAGCTTACAGTTTGATAAGTCAAGATCAATAAGTCACCACTTTCTGTATCACATTAAGATATTTCACTTTTAGTTATGTCTGCTTGAATGAAAAGTCAGATTACAACATAAATGAGCATGACGGAAACGTAAACACTGACTTAACGGTTATAAAACCCGTTAAAGTAGCTTCAATCTTGAAATTTGAGCCCAGTACAGGTGAAATAGGTTCAACAGAAGTTTAAAAGCAGATATCTGGAGAAAGTTGGACATTATTTTATGTTTTTATGAGCTTCATCTCATTGTTCGTGTCCACACTGACCTGCGATGATGATGTTCGGGACGTTTCCCTCTCTAGCGAACACCCCCAGCCGGCTCACCGTCTCCTCGTTCCCCACGATCTCGTTCAGCTTCAGCGGACGGTATTTCTCCACCCAGGGCAGCTCGTAGGAACCGCCGGAGCTTTTCCCCGAGGTCTCCCCGGGCTCTGTGTCCGCCTTCTTCCCGCTGTCTGTCGGCTTCTTCTCAGTATCTGTCTCCATCATTTCCACCTCCATGTTGTCCTGAAGCTGTTTGTTTCCGCTGCCTGACAGCCCGCCAACTGAGGGAGAACCTCACATATAAACTGATAGCTTATTGGCTGAGCGTGAGGGAAAGAAGAACGATGATTGGCTGAGAAATATCAGTTTAAAAACTCGCGATATGTGCATCAAAGGCGAGACGTGTAAAAAATGAAAAAAAAAAAAAAAAAAAAAACCCGCTTCATTTATGCTTCATATAAACTTCGTATTGAAATTATACTATCATTAAAATACAGTTTAAAGTGCTTCAATTGATTGAATAAAAATGTATAAAATACAATATGGCAAAACATATTTTAAAAGAAATATTTTAGAGTAGAGACCAATGCAGACCTTTAAAAGATATTTATTAAAAAAATTTAAAGGTTAAACTTAGCTCAAATATTAAAACATCAATAAGAATTTTAAATAGTTTAAATATGAAATAAATAGATAAATAAATAAATAAAAGGATGAGAACAAAAGTTAAAGATAAATAAATGCACAAACAAATACCAAGTTTATATTTTAAAATTTTAAAAAAAATTAGGTGTTGCACCACAACAGTAATACGTTCTTAACAATAAACGTTTTACTCTACTTTTATGACCCTCGCTCAAAGTAGTTTCGGTTTATGATAAAATGATATGTTTTTAATAAAATATTCCAGAAACGGGTTTTAATAGATTGGTCTTGGTGCATCTTGGTTTGCATCTTGTACCCAGGTAGAGTTGGTATGAGGAAGTTCACAGAGGTACAATTTGTCGTTTTCTTCCAGAATCACTCTGTAAATCAAAATAAATAAGGTCTGGTGGCTTTCATGGATGTTGTTTTTGTCATTTTGAAACTGAAATGTCCCTTTTTCTTAATCCAATATTGCTTAGTATGCCACTAAGTTTTGCTATTTGCTTCAAACTTATTTGTGATTAAATAAGTGGTTCATTATTTACCCTTTTAAAATATTCCTTATTTTTTTTATTAATTTAAAAGTAGTCATTAATTATCTTTACCATGATCTTTACTGAGAATGACAATCCGTCGCCTCTAACTGTAACGCATGTTTTGAACGTCGCCCTCTAGTGGTCAGATTGTTACCTACAGGAGACTTACTCCGGAACTCGTCATCAACCCAGTGTGAAACTCTTCCTCCTTCCTCAAACACAGCTCTGTTTATCGGTTGATCAATGCTGCGGTTTACTTCTGTCTTTCATTCCTTGGCTCTGTTTAGTATTTCCCACAGTTCCCACATTTATGAGTGATTGATCGGCGTCATGACGGCCAACAGCCGCTGTTCCGCCGCGGAGCCTCCGGGCCTGGAGACACAGCGACGGGAGATCGAGTCTCTATTGCGGGAGTGTGAGCTTCGCGCTGGGGACAGTTGGTGAGAGTCCGCCCGCCTGTCGCTCCACTACACTCACACACGCACACACAGGGGCAGGAGCCTACTGTTAACACTCTCTGACCGACGTTACCTCTCAGTTATATCCAGGTTTAACAGCAGAGTCTCACCGGCTTGTTCTAAACTCCTGAGCGGGTCGGTGTTAGCCGCTGTTAGCTCCTGTGCTAATCAACGTTTAACTGACCATTAGCAGTGACGCTGCTAGCACCGATGCTAACCTGTCAACCAGCTGTGAAGAGACGTTCGTTTGCTTCGTTAGCTTCCACTTTTGGTTTAACGAAATCAAAACTTATCTCTTTTAATAAGCGTTTCACTTTCGAGACTTTATATAATCATCACGGCGAAGTTCACGTTACTATTTTCAACAAATATTTACAATATCATCCAGTTTCTGCTTTATTTCGCACACTTGCTGCAAAATAACCGTTAATTCCTGGTCTTAAACAGCTGAACAATTCCTTACAGTCCATGCTTAGTTTTTTTAATGAACAAATGAATGTATTTGTATTTGAAAACCAGAGAATTGCGGCTAATCATTAAAGCCTAGCATCTGAAATAAAAAAAAAATGTTCAAATTAAAGCTCCTGTGAAGATTTTTATCCGGTTACCAAACAGGCTTAAGTTTATGTAGATGATTGTTAATGACTTACGAGAGGAAACAAGATCATTATCATAAACCTTCCAAACAGTTTATTTAGTTTATTAAACGCTCCTGTTGTCAAAGTGGTCTAGTTTGTCCTCAGAGTTTGTGCAGAATTTTTTTAAAAATTAGAAATATAACATATTTTTGATTTAGAAATAAACAGTGACAGGCAATTTTTTTTTGACAGTTAAGAAACTGAAACCAAAACTTGTTGGATGACCCTAGTTAAAGCTCCTGTATGGATTTTTTCTCCACGTTTATTAAATGGACTCAGATTTATTTAGATGACTGTTTAGGACCTACAGAAGGACATAAGGCCATAGTCAGAAAACTTTCATACTATTTATTTAGCTTTTTTAAAGCTCCTGTGGGTAATTTTTGCTTTCTGTTGTTTTGGTGCCCCCAGTGGTCAAAGTGGTCAGTTGGTCATCTGTACAGTGGTTTCTAGCTTTATCACTTTTTAGGAACAGTCATTCTTTTTGGTGATGGTATAAGTTGCTGTTTACGTTGTTTTGGCCCATCAGTATCACTTTCAGTCTAACCAGCTGATCTTTCCTCACAGGAGCTTTAAATATGCAGTACTATGCTTTAACATACTTCACGAACAAATATGAAGAATTTGGGGCAAAGTTTTAGAAGTGTGTTGGAGTAATCCCAGGAGGAGACTTCAGACTTCTCTGAATCACTTGTTCAGAGTCACATGACAGTTTTATGAGATTTTCTCAATTTGTGACATCACAGATTGGAGAATCTCCTTAGAAGAGCATAAAACAAGTAAGATTCAGATTCTCTGATCTCCACGTTCACCTCCAGGAGAGCAGACAGAAAACAAGGAGCACTGATTTAAAGGCTCTCAGCACAGAAAGCTGCCTGTTGTTTATTTTTTTATCCGATGTTGGGAAATGGAAGCGGCAGAGATCAGTGTGAGAGTTGTTAAAGAATAATGAGAGACTGAAGGAGACGTAGGAGCAGAGAGGAGGTGAAGGGAACAGTTCAGACTTTTCTCGTCATGCTTTGTTCGTTACACACGAAGCATTCTGCTGTAATCCAAACTAAATCCATTATTATTTCTGCAGCCTGATTCCCGACTGGATGTGAATTTCAGAGCTCCAAACCAGTTTGAACAGGTTCCTGTTGTGACTCGTTGGAGAGATAAGGGTGTCAGCTTTGTTGTGGTCAAATATTCAGACTGGTGTGATTCAGTAAATGATGGTTGACGGGTTTGATTCCAACATTCAGGAGTTGGTGTGAAAGACCACAGCTGAGAGGAGTTCGTGTCTATCTGAGGATATTAATCTGGAACTATTTTCTGTTAGATTTATAATTTAACTTGTTGTTCAATCACAAGATACGAGGACATTTTAAAAATCCCTTTTGACTCCGACCCCCATCAGAGGTGATATTTGATTATCTCCACAGAAACATCCAGTTTCTGTTGGTGGTGGTTAGGTTTGTTGTTGTAGGTCATAAAGAGGCGTCAGTGTTTCATTAGCAGATAATAACTCCTCACAGGAGCTTTAATGTTCTTTTGAAGCTGCTTTCTGACATGAGAAACTTCTTGAGGTCAGTTGGGGAAAAAAAAATGAAATTTACTTTTTATTCATGAGGTTTTTTTTATTTATTTATTTGTTCTCATTTTATAACTTCAGCACTTTAAACAACCAAGTTAAAGTTCACCCACAAATTTAAAGTACTGTTCAAGCTAACAACGCTAACAATTTGAAGTCAGTAAGTATGAAATATGCTCAGGTGCAGAGTGTTAAATTGAATTTCCCCGAGGGGATTAATAAAGTTTATCTTCTTCTTCTTCTAAAATTCAACTTGAGTTAAGAGCCTGAAATTTGCTGTTTTAAGCGACACAGAGACAACTCATCGCCACCAGAAACCGAGTCTGTGGATCAGAAAATGAAGCACGATCAGAACTGGTTCCTCTGACACGGCGGAGTTGTTGTGTTGTTACTTTGAAGTGTAAAGCGGAGAGGAGCCAGTGATGATCCCTGTGGAACTCCCTTCACATTGGCAGATCTGTTTTGATCCACCTCTCCTGACTGTACGTCTGTTTCTGTCTCTCTATTTAAAAGACGTGTAACAACGACAACGTCAGCGTCTCCCTGATAAACAGAATAACCTGTTTGGCTCATGAGAACATTTTTTAATCCAGTTTCAGGGGCAGAAAACGAACCGTCCTCACATCAAACTAACTGGAAGTTGAGCCTGTTTTAAGTTCTTATCTTGATGAATAATTGGCGTGTGTGTGTGTGTGTGTGTGTGTGTGTGTGTGTGTGTGTGTGTGTGTGTGTGTGTGTCAGGTACGTGGTGGAGCGTCGTTGGTATGAGCAGTGGAAGGAGTTTGTGGAGACGGGAGACCAGAACTCCTCGTCCTTCCCGGGTCAGATTGACAACACTGAGCTGTTTGAAGGTCAGTGAACGCCTCACACTCCTCCTCCTCCTCATTTCATCCTCTTCATCTTTCTCTTCTGGTTGAGCGTCCATTCATCTGTCGTTCCTCTAGTGTCCTGTCCCTCTCTGCCCTCATCCCGTCAGTCTTTGACTTCCTGAACTCTTAATAATCTCTGATAAAAACCACAGATGGTCTTTGAAGCAGATTTATAATAAACACGTATTCTAAACGTCTTCCTTCTCTTTCCTTTCTTCGCTGCGTCTGTTCAATCGTTTGTCAGGCTGCCGTTTGTTTTTTTTTCCTCCTTTTCTAAAAGTTTCTGGATCTCAAATAAAAGTCTAAGCTGGGTCTCTTCTTTCTAGATCTGGACTCGTACCACCTGAAGGAGCGTCTGGTGGAGAACGAGGACTTCATGCTGGTCCCGGCTGAGGCCTGGCACAAGCTGCTCTCCTGGTACGGCATGGTGGACGCTCAGCCGCCGCTGGAACGCAAGGTGACCTCAGGACCGCCTGCTCCTCCTCCTCCTCTGATGATGATGATGAGTGAGGAATCCTCAGCTGACCTTTGAACTCTCTGTGTTTGTGTCGGGGACAGGTGGTGGACCTGCCCAGCACCCTGAAGGTGGAGGTGTACCCCGTGGAGATCTTCCTCTGTCTTCACAGCAACATGGAAAACGTCATCACGGCTCAGTTCAGCCGCGCCGACAGCATACGTGAGTCCCTCCTTCCTTCCTTCCTTCCCCCAGGATCACGGTCCAACCAATCAGAGCTCTGCAGTGATTTAACGTGGCGTTTAAACCCCACAGAGTCGATCCAGAGGGCGATGTGCGAGGCCTTCTCGGTGCCGCCGGGCTCAGAGTGTCGACTGTGGATGAAGAGTTCAGACAGCAGCTGTGAGCGGCTCCGAAACGTCCACATGAGCGTGCTGGACGCCTGTTTGAGCTCAGGGATGGTGAGAGACAGACTGCTTCCTGCTCACACACACACACACACACACACACACACACAGACACACACAGCAGTCTGTAATAAATATAATAACACTCCTTTAATCTGTTAGCGCTCCTGTGACTCAGCACACGCCTTCTTTACAACCTGTAACTTCCTCATGGCAGCGACGCTCCTTCAAAAAGTGTCCACCAGAGATAAGCTGCAACATGTCCGTGTGTGTGTGTGTGTGTGTGTGTGTGTGTGTGTGTGTGTGTGTGTGTGTGTGTGTGTGTTTGTCAGACGGTGATCATGGAGACGAGGAATGCGGACGGCACCTGGCCGAGCTCCAGACCTCAGATCATGTGAGAACACACCTCTGTCTGCTGCTCTCTCATTGGTCCTTCTACTTCCTGTCTTCCTGTCTCCGTCTCTCTTCTTTCATCCTTCTCCTCTCCTCTCTCTCCTCTGCTCGCTCTGTGTTTGAACTCTCACACACCTGCACCGCCTGACCTGTGATGGTCTCTTGAGTCTGACTCTGTGCTCTGCCCCCCCCCTCAGGAGGAACTCTGTGGAGGAGCAGGACTCGTACAGAGGACAGCCGGGAGTCTGCGGCCTCACAAACCTGGGGAACACCTGCTTCATGAACTCTGCCCTGCAGGTCTGACTTCATCATCTTCTGTCTGCTCTCAGAGGCTCTCAGTGATCTTTGATTTAAAGAGGCTTCATGAAACCTGCTCTGTGCATAATTAACACCTGAGCGGAGTCCAAACGGCTCCTCAGGTTTCTGCTCTGACTTTACTCACTGACCTTTGACTCTTTTTAACTTGAACCTGAGCTTAAAGCTCACAAAGAGTTGAAACTTCTAGAATAACAGAGTTCTCTCTCTCTCTGTCTTATCCTGTTTGTTCACTTGGAGTCTCTGTTCGGACTTTCTAAGTGGCCTTGAAAAAGTCTCTCTTCTATATAAATGCTGGATCCTAATCCGTGTCTCCTCCTGGTCGTCTCTCTCCGCAGTGTCTGAGTAACACGCCTCCTCTCACCGAGTACTTCCTGCAGAGCTCGTACCTGGAGGAGCTCAACTTCACCAACCCTCTGGGCATGAAGGGCGAGATCGCCGAGGCCTACGCTGACGTCATCAAGCAGATGTGGTCGGGGAGGCATTACTCTGTGGTGCCGCGAGTTTTCAAGGTAACTGATCAGATAATAACTTCTGTCACTACCTGCAGCCTGAGGCTTCAACTCGCCTCGTCTCTGACTCTCTCTCTCTCTGTGCAGACAAAGGTGGGCCACTTTGCATCTCAGTTCCTGGGTTACCAACAGCACGACAGTCAGGAGCTTCTCTCCTTCCTGCTGGACGGTCTGCATGAAGACCTGAACCGGGTCAAGAACAAGGAGTACATCGAGCTGAGGGACGCGGACGGTCGACCTGACCAGGTAAGAACCAGCGAGCAGCCTCGCGCGTGACGTCTCCGATGAAAACAGAGGATGTTAAAGTGTCTCCTCCTCCTCGTCATGCAGGAAGTGGCAGAGGAGGCGTGGAGAAACCATCGGCGGCGGAATGACTCGGTGATTGTGGACACGTTCCACGGCCTCTTCAAGTCCACACTGGTCTGTCCCGAGTGCCTCAAAGTCTCTGTGACCTTCGACCCGTTCTGCTATCTGAGCGTCCCACTTCCTGTGAGCAAAGAGCGCGTCATGGAGGTCTTCTTTGTGTCTCTGGACCCGTACGCCAAACCTGCACAGGTACCCGGGTACTCGGTCCTAACCTGCTAGTCATCATTACAGGAGTGAGCTACAGCTAGTCAACATTACAGGAGTGAGCTACAGCTAGTCAACATTACAGGAGCGAGCTACAGCTAGTCGACATTACAAGAGTGAGCTACAGCTAGTCAACATTACTGGAGTGAGCTACAGCTAGTCGCTACAGCTAGTCATCATTACAGGAGTGAGCTACAGCTAGTCGACATTACAAGAGTGAGCTACAGCTAGTCAACATTACTGGAGTGAGCTACAGCTAGTCCACACTACAGGAGTGAGCTACAGCTAGTCAACATTACTGGAGTGAGCTACAGCTAGTCAACATTACTGGAGTGAGCTACAGCTAGTCCACACTACAGGAGTGAGTTACAGCTAGTCAACATTACTGGAGTGAGCTACAGCTAGTCCACACTACAGGAGTGAGCTACAGCTAGTCAACATTACAGGAGCGAGCTACAGCTAGTCGACATTACAAGAGTGAGCTACAGCTAGTCGACATTACAAGAGTGAGCTACAGCTAGTCAACATTACTGGAGTGAGCTACAGCTAGTCGCTACAGCTAGTCATCATTACAGGAGTGAGCTACAGCTAGTCGACATTACAAGAGTGAGCTACAGCTAGTCAACATTACAGGAGTGAGCTACAGCTAGTCGACATTACAGGAGTGAGCTACAGCTAGTCGCTACAGCTAGTCATCATTACAGGAGTGAGCTACAGCTAGTCGCTACAGCTAGTCATCATTACAGGAGTAAGCTACAGCTAGTCGCTACAGCTAGTCCACACTACAGGAGTGAGCTACAGCTAGTCGCTACAGCTAGTCCACACTACAGGAGTGAGCTACAGCTAGTCGCTACAGCTAGTCATCATTACAGGAGTGAGCTACAGCTAGTCGCTACAGCTAGTCATCATTACAGGAGTGAGCTACAGCTAGTCGCTACAGCTAGTCATCATTACAGGAGTGAGCTACAGCTAGTCAACATTACAGGAGTGAGCTACAGCTAGTCATCATTACAGGAGTGAGCTACAGCTAGTCGACATTACAGGAGTGAGCTACAGCTAGTCATCATTACAGGAGTGAGCTACAGCTAGTCAACATTACAGGAGTGAGCTACAGCTAGTCGACATTACAGGAGTGAGCTACAGCTAGTCATCATTACAGGAGTGAGCTACAGCTAGTCGACATCACAGGAGTGAGCTACAGCTAGTCAACATCACAGGAGTGACCTATAGCTAGTCATCATTACAGGAGTGAGCTACAGCTAGTTAACATTACAGGAGTGAGCTACAGCTAGTCGACATTACAGGAGTGAGCTACAGCTAGTCTACATTACAGGAGTGAGCTACAGCTAGTCAACATGACAGGAGTGAGCTACAGCTAGTTAACATTACAGGAGTGAGCTACAGCTAGTCATCATTACAGGAGTGAGCTACAGCTAGTCAACATTACAGGAGTGAGCTACAGCTAGTCTACATTACAGGAGTGAGCTACAGCTAGTCAACATGACAGGAGTGAGCTACAGCTAGTTAACATTACAGGAGTGAGCTACAGCTAGTCGACAGCACAGGAGTGAGCTACAGCTAGTCAACATACAGGAGTGAGCTACAGCTAGTCGACACAGGAGTGAGCTACAGCTAGTTAACATCACAGGAGTGAGCTACAGCTAGTTAACATTACAGGAGTGAGCTACAGCTAGTCAACATTACAGGAGTGAGCTACAGCTAGTTAACATTACAGGAGTGAGCTACAGCTAGTCAACATTACAGGAGTGAGCTACAGCTAGTCGACATTACAGGAGTGAGCTACAGCTAGTCGACATTACAGGAGTGAGCTACAGCTAGTCGACATTACAGGAGTGAGCTACAGCTAGTCAACATTACAGGAGTGAGCTACAGCTAGTCGACATTACAGGAGTGAGCTACAGCTAGTCGACATTACAGGAGTGAGCTACAGCTAGTCGACATTACAGGAGTGAGCTACAGCTAGTCAACATGACAGGAGTGAGCTACAGCTAGTTAACATTACAGGAGTGAGCTACAGCTAGTCATCATTACAGGAGTGAGCTACAGCTAGTTAACATTACAGGAGTGAGGTACAGCTAGTCGACAGCACAGGAGTGAGCTACAGCTAGTCGACATTACAGGAGTGAGCTACAGCTAGTCGACATTACAGGAGTGAGCTACAGCTAGTCATCATTACAGGAGTGAGCTACAGCTAGTCGACATTACAGGAGTGAGCTACAGCTAGTCATCATTACAGGAGTGAGCTACAGCTAGTCAACATTACAGGAGTGAGCTACAGCTAGTCATCATTACAGGAGCGAGCTACAGCTAGTCATCATTACAGGAGCGAGCTACAGCTAGTCAACATTACAGGAGTGAGCTACAGCTAGTCATCATTACAGGAGCGAGCTACAGCTAGTCAACATTACAGGAGTGAGCTACAGCTAGTCGACATTACAGGAGTGAGCTACAGCTAGTCGACATTACAGGAGTGAGCTACAGCTAGTCGACATTACAGGAGTGAGCTACAGCTAGTCAACATTACAGGAGTGAGCTACAGCTAGTCATCATTACAGGAGCGAGCTACAGCTAGTCATCATTACAGGAGTGAGCTACAGCTAGTCATCATTACAGGAGTGAACTACAGCTAGTCAACATTACAGGAGTGAACTACAGCTAGTCATCATTACAGGAGTGAGCTACAGCTAGTCATCATTACAGGAGTGAGCTACAGCTAGTCATCATTACAGGAGTGAGCTGAGTGAAGCTTGCTGACAGGTAACTTTATAACGAAGTGCCAAAATGAACAATGACTCAGCATGTCTCTGGTTTCAGTTTAACTCTCTTTGTGTCATGACGACTAACGTATGCTTCGTAACGTTGGTCATGCATTTCATTTACGATGCATCGCTGAGGTCATGCTAACCTAGCTTAAGTTCCTCCGTTTGTAAAACTGGAAACACAAATAAATGAACAAGAGATTCCTGTTCAACACATTCAACTTGTTATACATCTACTACTGGACCAGAAACAAGGATAGAACGGAGCGCTAGCTTGATGCTAACGTATACGGGAAATTGCATTGATATGCTGGCGGTTAGCATTTATCAAATTCATCACAGAAACATATCACAGTTACTCTTTACAAACATTAAAGCTCTGTGCAGGTTCATGGAAGGTTCCAGACAACTTAAAGCAACGAAACAACCACTTCAAGACAACAGATGGTTTACTCCAGTCAATAACATATGATAACACAATACATCCAGGTCACATGACCTGTGCTTTTAAAGTTGTTCTACCTGTCATATAACTGACCTCTGATTAGCAGCGACAGGAAGTACAAGACGAGCTTAATCCCAGGAGGAACTTTGGTCATTTGGTTTTTTAAGGTTATATAATTTCCCATATCAGAATCAGCATCATCCTCAAAAAATCCATATCGGCTCAACTTAAACACTTTTACTTTTCTGATCTGTAATCTGTCAGCTCTGTAAACTGAGCTCCAACATGCAGGTATGTCGTCAGTCTGAACGTGTTCCTCGTGTGTGTTTCTCTCTGCAGCATCGAGTCGTGGTTCCTAAAGCGGGGAAAGTCTCAGACCTCTGCTTGGCTCTGTCAGAGATGACCACCGTACCTCCAACACAGGTCCGTGTTTCACCTTTAATCAGGACGATACAACTCTTCAAGTGGGGTGTTAACCGTGTGTGTGTGTGTGTGTGTTTTTTAGATGGTGGTCGCTGACGTCTTCAACCATCGTTTCTATAAAATCTACACCTCAGATGAATCTCTGAGCTGCATCCTGGACCGAGACGACATCTTTGTGTAAGGAACCTTTAACCAGCTCTTGGTTTAGTGTCGGGTGAGGTGCATGATGGGTAATCTTTCACGCGTGTGTGTGTCTCAGGTACGAGCTGAGCGTCCTGGAGGAGCAGCAGGAGGAGCCGGTGCTGCTCGCTCTCTACCTGAGGGAGCGCTCGCACTACAGAGACTACGGCTCGGGCAGCAGCTCGTACGGCACCACGCTGTTCGGACACCCGCTGCTGCTCAAGGTGCCGCGCAGCAGCTGCAGCCAGGAGGCGCTCTACGCCCTGTTCCTGCAGAGGCTGGCGTGAGTGGGACATCAAACCCAGATCCTCATCAAAACTCAAAACTCACATTAACTTCCTCTAAACTGTTTGTGTGCAGGCGCTACGTTCGGCGTCCTGACCCCTCTGAGGAGCTGGAGGAGGAAGAGGAGGAGGAGGATGAGGATGAAGAGGAGCTCTACAAGACTCAGACCAACGGCATCAGCGACGGTACGTCTGCTCTGACATTCAGCTGTGATGTTTGATCTGCCCTCTGATTGGTTGGTTTGATCTGCCCTCTGATTGGTTGATTCTGTCTCCCTCTTAGATGAGGAGCAGGATGAAGCAGAGAAAGCCGGACCCTCTCAGGTGGACCCCCACTGCTGCGGCGACTCCTTATCAAACAGCCAATCAGACGAAAGCACCACAGCAAGGCCCCTTCCTGATCAGAACCACACAGAGTCCTCACTGGACCAGGGCGATTCAGAGACCAACAACGGGTCCCAGAACCAGACTGAGCCGCTCTGCAGCGACACAGCCGAGGACGTGACTCCCTCTGAGAGCACCGCCGACTCAGAGCCGCCCGCCACACAGCCTCCTCCGCCCTGTGACACCGCAGAAGAAGACGTGAAGGAAGAGGACAAGCAGGAGGAGGCGTGTTCTCCGAGCCCGCCGACCAATGAGCAGCCAGCAAAGAGGAGGGCGTGTCGCAAGAGGAGGAAGAGTCTGTTCAGCATCCAGGCGGTGAACTCCAACGGGACGACCGAGAGAGGGACGGGAGAGGGAGGGAGCGCCGTGTCCTTCAGCTGTGAGTGTGAACACACACACACACACACACACACACACACACACACTGACTCCATTCTTTGATTCCTTCATTTGTGAATTAATCTTCAGCTGAAACAAATCCTGAGAGATTCTGGACTCACTTCAGAGTTTTTTTATGAGTATTTGTTTCATATTTTGTTTTTATTCTCATAAACGTCTTTAAGTCGTTTTTCTAATGTGTTCATTAGAATTTCCAAACATGAATCGACGTCTGACTCAGACTTGGTTCCTTTTTAACCTCCTTTGTTCCACTTTTAGTTAAATAAGACTTAAACTATGATCATTGAAAATAACGTGAGGTCATTTTTTATATATTTAACAACAGTAAAAAGATGATTTGAACTAAGTTTGATCGTTTTTGGCCTCAGAGAGGACTTGTTGTGACTGATGAACGTGTTGGTGACCACGTGGGGCGGCGTGCGGCGTCTCCGTGTTAAAAAAGCAGTGAATCAGCGTTTCTTTCTTTCTCCAACTACTTTTTCTACTTTTTGTTTTTTTTCTCAAAATTTTTAATCAACTTGAGTTCTGATAAAAGTGACTGTATGTATATTTTATTTAATTTTAACCCTTCAAATGCCAGTTAAATGTAATTTCTGATGGTAAACAGTAAAAATGAAACTGGAATCAGAGGAGGATGGATTTTATTGTGTAACAGCTGAATGATTAAAAAATGTTCATAATGGGACTCATGGGACATCTTTGTCCTGTGATGACCTCAAAGGGTCGTAAATGAAGAATCTGACACTGCAAAAAATAAATTACTGCATCAAAATTAATTTAATAAGTATTTAACTCTGATCTTTAAAATATCCTCAACCCTCTAACATTTATGATGCGGAAAATAACTCATTTTATGTTAATTTTTCAAAATAAAAACAGTGACATCATGTGATCAAATTGGTGTTTAAAGGGTTAAAATAATAAAATAAATTAGATATATGGAAGTTTTGATTTGAACTGAAGCTGATTAGAAAAAAGGTAGAAAATTATTATTCTGTTTGTTTTTAAAGCAGTTTTTGGTTGAGGACATCTTTGTCCTCTGATCTCCTGATGGTCATAAATTTAGCCCCAGCGTGTCGTCGACCTGTCAAAAAAATCAAATTTGAATTTTAAGAGTTTTCATGAAAAAAATCTTCTTACAAAAAAAATATCATTCCACATAGAGTTACAAAACCAAAATCCTTTCCAAAAATCAAGCAAAGAATGACCTGAAAGGACCAACGTGTCCCTGATCCAGAGAGGTGAACGTCTGTCAGGGTTAAAGTGAGAGCTTTCCATCAGCGTCTCCTCGTATCGAGCTGGAGTTATAACAAATATAAAAGATTCCCACAGAGTCGCACGTTTCAGTGTTAAAGAAGCAGAAAATACAAACTGACAATGTACCAGACAAAACCAGTAAAGAGATGAGACGTCTGTTTGTCCACAGGAGGCGCCAAAGTCATCCCAACAAAACTTCCCTATAGCAGCTTTAATTTAAAGACTGTTTATGTTCTTTAAATTAAAGCATTTAATAAACTTTAACATCATTTCTCTCTCTCTCTCTCTCTCTCTCTCTCTCTCTGCAGCTCAGCCGTATGTGGCCATCGACTGGGACCCCGAGATGAAGAAGAGATTCTACAACGAGAACGAGGCCGAGGTCAGAGTCAGACGACCTTTAACTTCTTTAACTTCACCACCAATAGAGTCAGGAATTAAAAATAAAATCTGAAGGTAGAGAGAAGTTCAAATCAGCTGTCTAAATGTGTGTGTGTGTGTGTGTGTGTGTGTGTGTGTGTGTGTGTGTGTGTGTGTGTGTGTGTGTGCAGAAATACGTGAAGCACAGCAGCATGGAGGTTCCTCAGCAGCAGACCACGGTGCAGCTGCAGGAGTGTATCGAGCTGTTCACCACCATGGAGACCCTGGAGGAGGAGAACCCATGGTAACACACACACACACACTCTCACACACACACACACACACACTCTGTCCTGGTGATGGAGAGATGAAACAGCTCTGTAAACGTGGTGTGTGTGTGTGTGTGTGTGTCTGCAGGTACTGTCCGGTGTGTAAGAAGCACCAGCTGGCCACGAAGAAGCTGGATCTGTGGTCTCTGCCTGAAGTCCTCATCATCCACCTCAAGAGGTTCTCCTACACCAAGTTCACCAGAGAGAAGCTGGACAGCATCGTGGACTTCCCCCTCAGGTACACACACACACACACACACACACACACACACACACACACACACACACACACACACACACACACACACACACACACACACACACACACACTCTGTAGCTGGATTCCTGACTCATGAACCTGTGTGTGCTTCAGAGATCTGGACTTCTCCGGCTGCCTCCTGAGGAAGAATCTGTCCAATGGGGAGCCTCCGAGCCGCTATGACCTCATCGCTGTGTCCAATCACTACGGAGGACTCAGAGACGGACACTGTGAGTCGCTCCGGTTCAGTTTTCTCACCCTGAGGAGGTCTGATGAAGTCTTCTTCAACAACAGGACTAACGCTGAGTTCTCTTTGTGCTCCTGCAGACACCAGCTACGCCTGCAACAAGGACAACGGTCAGTGGTACTACTTTGACGACAGCAAGGTGACCTACGCCCGTGAGGACCAGATCGTGGTCAGTACACAGACTGTATTCTGTCCCTCTGGGGCCCCCGTAGTATCTTCACATGATTAACAGCTCAAACAAATGTCTGTTTTTCACCCCACTTCATTTGAGCTGCTGTCTCTTTAAGACTGCCCGCTCCACAAACCCCCTTCACTCTGATTGGCCAGTTAGATTCAGAGATTTCTTCAACATAAGAATGTGTAGAGGTTTGAAAATCAGCACACGCTTAGTCTGAACATCCAGCGCTGTCACTTTAAATCCATGTTTACAGTATGAAAAAACAGAATACCCTCTCTTTAAACTGTCTGAAGCTCCTTTACCCTCCTTTAAAATGAGTTCAGCTGGTTGTTTTTGTTGATGTTAAACACATTTATGAGTGAAAATAAGAATGTTTATCTTGTGATGTTTCATTTTTGTCAGCAGTGAAATATTCTGTGGATAAGTAAATCCTTTGATTTGTTCCTCTGTCGTCTCGTCTCTTGCAGACCAACGCTGCCTACGTCCTTTTCTACCATCGACAAGACAAGATCAGAAAACCCACTCTGCCCGCCCCCAACACAAGCCCCGCCTCCTCCACCCAGCCCGCCAACGACATCACCTCCTGCAAAGACGAGGAGGCCGAGCTGGGCGCCGCCTCCTACGTCACGATGGAAACGGACTGAACCTCCGACTCTGAGCGTCGATCGCACTCGATGGCGTTTGTTTTAATCCTCTCAGAAGGCCTTCTCTTCTCTTTTATCGGTTTTATTTTCTCAGGCGGCGCTTGTTGTGTTCGTGATCCTCCCTCACTGGAACTTCATCTCAGATCTGTTGTTTTTTTCGTTTGATTTTCGCTCGGTAGATGTGAACACTCGACACTCAGGTAGGCAGCTGCACCAGGAGCTTCGTTTAGACCCAAATCCAGTTTGACTGTTGGATTCTCCAACCCTGATCTGGGGGGACGTGGGGACGCTGTGGGAACAGATTCACTCACAGGAAACTGAATCAGAACGAGTAAAAGCATAAAAACGGGACTAACACATCTTTCCTCAGACTGTTAATATTCAACTCAAAACGGCGTTTCACTTTTCACACAGCGTTCACACTGCTGAGGTCTTCACATCTGGATTGTGCCCACAGACTTTTCCCGTGTTTACATTTTATTTCTCGCTCAGAAACTCTTTACAAACTTCACTTTGAGGATCCACACAGATTTTAATCAGAAAACAGTGAATGTGACTTTAAACTGCAGAAATAAAAACTACGTGTATGTGACTGTTTACATCCAGGTAGTCGAGCTTCAGGGCGTCCTAAGATGCTGACAAACATCACTCATTCATTAAACTGATTTCTAATTCTTGTGTCAACTGAACAAGGATGATAGAATCAGATGTTTTGGTTTCCTGAAAGTCACATCCTGGGTTTTAACAGCAGGATCCACAAAGACTTTGACGGTTAAAGAGACAAAAACGTTCAATGCAACGTCAGTAAGAGTCAACGAGGAGATAAACACTTTTCATTTTACTGGTAATAAAACAAGTTTATCGTCTTTCAGACCATTTCAACAAAAACTGAAAGTATAGAAGCGTGAGTCCTCACAGCTGATTGGTTTGTATCCAGCCAATCAGAGCTCTAGTTTCTGCTCCACATCTTTCAAGAAGATGAGTTTAAATTCACACGTACATTCATAATTCAGAGTAAAAGCAGGATGCTTGTATTAAACGCTGTGAAAGTCTTCCAGCGGTACGGTCCAGCTCTGTCGGCCTGCAGCTTTAAGAGGCACATAAACGACCTTCACTGACCTCCACAACAACACCGTTTCTCCTCTGATCCTCCAGATTACATCCAGCTTTTTAGCGTCGGCACATCAATGCTCACCGTTACTCTGTTCACCGATAAACTGCAGATGTTTGTAAATAAAAGCAGATTCACAGATTCCATAGAGCCTGTTAAAGTGGACCAAATCGCAGCGTGCAGGGGATTATGGGTAATCAGGAGGCGTTGTTGATGAGACGTTATTTCTTTGTATATTTTGGTGTTTTGTTTTTTTGCTGGTATTTATTTTTTGAATGAGTGATTCCCGCCGTGCCGTGGCGTGGCGTGGCGTGGCGTGGCTCCAGATCTTTTCTTGACTGATCCTGAGGATGGACCGCTGCGGGACATTAAGAGGCTTATTTTTCATATTTATAGAGACGTTTGTATTCAGGCTGAAGATTATTTGACAGGTGGACAGGAAGCCGCTGAGCGTCTCTGTGGTGTGAGCGCAAAGACGTGACGGTGAAGTGAGCGAGTGAGTGTGTGTGTGTACAGTATTTTTCTATTGTAAGAAATGTATTATTATTATTATCATTATTATTATTATTATTATTATTAATTTTAGCATTCCTGGGTGGAGCAGGAGGGAAGCTTGGGGTGATTTCTTTCTTTTTGTCTTCCCTGTCAAATATCAGATGAAAATATTTTATTGTACTTTCAATCTTTTGATATGAATAAAAGGATGATTATTAACGTGACGAGCATGTGAGTTTGTTTTTACACACCGCGAGCAGCAGACATGTTTCAGCCTCTTATTATTCAGACACACAGTAGATCAACTATTAACACAACAAGTCCTTTCTTTCAGTCTACAGCCTGTTGAAATGTTGTAAATATGAAGTCATATTATAGCTCGACGCTCCTTATAAGAATAAACGTGCTTTAGAGCATCAGCATGTCCATCCATCGTCTGTTCCTCTGATCCTGTTCAGGGTCTCAGGTCTCTGGAGCCTACATCCAGGACTGGTCTTCAGCCAATCACAGAGACAGACAACCTTTCACTGTCTGAGAACCCAGCATGCACAGGGAGGACATGCGAACTCCACACAGAAAGGCACTCCTTGCTAAAACGGGGAGTCAAACCGGCAACCTTCTTGCTGAGGCAGCAGCCCTAACAGCTGCACCACCATGCAGCCTGTCATGTCACACGCATGTCATCATACTGAAAACAAAGATCCTTTAAACCGTGTGCTGTCCTGCAGCACAGTGAGGGTGAGATGAAGCTCCACGAGGCATCCAATCATTTGAGCCGGTTGGTTGGAGAAGGAGTTCATTTCTTGAAGCCTCATTTGCACATGAACCCCCTGCTGGTCAGGTGTGTAATCACAGGCAGCTGGATGGGCTCAGAGAAACTGTGGAACCAGGAAGCAAGTACTGATCCTTCAGGGTAACTTAGACAACGATTTACAGAAATGAAGATTTTAGTCGTTTACATTCAGAAATAAAAGTTCCTCAATAGTTTCAAACCATCTTTAAACGCTGTCCAAACTCAAGAATCCAAACTATCAGAACTCCATCCAAACTGGAAGTGAGCGCAGCTCTGTCTGAAGATCACATTTTGAATGGAGTCCGATGGATTTATGGCGAAAGATTTAAACCAGCTTCTGAAGCGGTCACGTGGTTCAGCCGAGGAGCGAAGCTTCAGACGTCATTTTCAGCTCCTCCCCTCGATGAAGCCAATGGATGAACCATTACTCAACACATCCTGTAACATAGCTGCCTTTCATTCTTTTTCCAAAGGGACAAAAACAAAACCCAAAGGCTAACCCCTTACATTAAAAAAAACTGACCAAAAAATAAAATGCTGGAAATAAAAAACAAACAAAAAAATGGTTCAGCCACTCCGAGGGCTCACAGACAGTCTGGGGGTAAATAAACCCTCAGTGTTCGTTTTTTTTTTTTTTTTCAACTTGTTAAATAATCACCAAAAATAAAACAAAGAACAAAACAAAAAACACAAAAAAGAGAAAAAAACAAAGGCTAACCTCTGACATTTTGTTTCAAATTTTGACAAAAAAAAAAAGCTGAGGAAAAACTGTTGGGGACTCTCCAAGGGCTCATATTAAGACGATTTAGGGGTAAATAAACCCTCAGTGTTCAAATTTTATTTTTCAACTTGTTAAATAATCACAAAAAATTAAACAAAAAATAAAACAAAACAAAAAACAAACAAAAACAGAGAAAAAAACAAAGGCTAACCTCTGACTTTTTTTTTTTTTTAAATTGACCAAAAAATAAAATGCTGAAAATAAAAAACAAACAAAAAAATGGTTCAGCCACTCCGAGGGCTCACAGACAGTCTGGGGGCAAATAAACCCTCAGTGTTCGTTTTTTTTTTTTTCAACTTGTCAAATAATCACAAAAAATAAAACAAAAAACAAAAAATTAAAACAAAACAAAAAATAAAACAAAGCAAAAAACAAAAAAAGAGAAAAAAACAAAGGCTAACCTCTGACATTTTTAAAGAAAACTGACCAAAAAATAAAATGCTGGAAACAAAAGACAAAAAAAAAAAAAAAAAAAATGAGAAAAAGTGGTTCAGCCACTCCCGAGGGCTCACAGACAGTCTTGGGGTAAATAAACCCTCAGAGTTCAAATTTATTTTTTCAACTTGTCAAATAAAACGAAAAATAAAACAAAACAAAAAACAAACAAAAAAAGAGAAAAAAAACAAAGGCTAACCTCTGACATTTTTTTAAAAAAACTGACCAAAAAATAAAATGCTGGAAAAAAAAAGACAAAAAAAAAAAAGGTTCAAAAAATGGTTCTAGGGCTCACAGATAGTCTAGGGGTAAATAAAACCCTCAGTGTCCTTTTTTTTTTCAACATGTCAAATAATCACAAAAAATAAAACAAAAAAAAAAAAATTAAAACAAAAAACAAAACAAAACAAATAATAAAACAAAACAAAACAAATAATAAAACAAAACAAAAAAAGAAACAAAAAAAAAGAGAAAAAAAAAACAAAGGCTAACCTCTGACATTTAAAAAAAAAAACTGACCAAAAAATAAAATGCTGGAAAAAAAAAGACAAAAAAAAGAGAAAAAGTGGTTCAGCCACTCCGAGGGCTCACAGACAGTCTGGGGGTAAATAAACCCTCAGAGTTCAAATTTACTTTTCTCAACTTGTCAAATAAAACGAAAAATAAAACAAAACAAAAAACAAACAAAAAAAGAGAAAAAAAAAACAAAGGCTAACCTCTGATGTTTTGTTTCAAGATTTTGACAAAAAAAAAAGTGAGGAAAAACTGTTGGGGACTCTCCAAGGGCTCATATTAAGATGATCTAGGGGTAAATAAACCCTCAGTGTTCAAATTTTATTGTTTTTCAAACAATAAAAAAATCTGAAAACACACGTAGAGGCAAACCCTTTTTATATATATTTATTTTTTTTTTTTCAAAACTTTGACCAAAACATAAAATGTTGAGAAGCCGGATGGAGACGCTCCCAGAGCTCATCTAAAGAATCAGAGTCTCACGGCAGCAGGTCACGTTTTCTTTATCTGAACCTGAGCAGGTTTAATAACTCGCTCATGTAGCAGACGATGTCGTGGTGTAGTAATAATTTTAATATGTAGTGATGGATATTTCTGGTCCTGCAGTCAAACACACGAGAGGATCCACTTAGTCATCATGGCACTTTTTATTGATCTGTTAAACTCGACACACAGAGTCCAACCTCCTGCTGCCTGCTGTCCTCTAAAGCTCCTCTCACTGTTCTGTCCCAGGCGTCTTTGAACGTCTCATTTCTGCCTCCAGACACGTCGTCCTGAGAGGACTCGTCTGCCGCAGCACCTGACCTGGTTCAGAATCTGCTGGTTTTACTGAGACCACCTGGAGCTCTGGAATACCTGATAAAGTTCTGAATCTGAACCCTGAAGCACTGAACACACAAAGAGCGAGAGACCACATAAAAACCTGCAAACGTTAAATTTAAAGAGCAGAGCGATTAGAGATTTCCAAAAGTCTCCAGAAGTTTCAGATTCACGTCAGAGATCCAGTTCTTGACCCTCTGGCAGACCCTCCACAGCTCTTAGGCTCTCCTGGGTTTTAAAACATGGTGGATTTGAGGTCCTGTCTGAAGAAGGTGCCAAAGTTCAGGTCTCTGGACATCAGCTCCTCCTCTACGTTCTCCAGCGCCCACTTGTGTTCTACGATCTCCAGCGCCTCCCACTCGCTCTGAAACAAACACAGTGAGGTGTGAGTGTGTGTGTGTGTGTGTGTGTGTGTGTGTGGAGGTCAGGTCCTACATGAAATATTCTGATCCAACAAACTATGAGAATCCTGAAGATGATCCCTCAGAGGAGGAACCGGTTAGTCCTTCACGGCTCACCTTAAAAGCCTTGTTGGGGTCAGGGGGCATCGCCATGGCAGCTCCTGTCATCTGGTCCTGCATGAGCCGTGATTGGTCAGCAGCTAAGAGACAGAAACAGATTGATTTATTTTCACTCAATGAAAAATAAATAAATGAGAGAATAAAGCTGTGATACGTGACGTCTGTATGAACTGCTGCTGCTGCTGCTGCTTTAAGGCCTGTGGTTCCAAAGCTGTAGAGGTCACATGGAGGTCAGATAATAAACACCTGCCTTCAAACAAAGAGCTGAAATCATGAAGGTCGGATTTAAAACCTTCACTCACTGCAGCCAGCTTCAGAGTCCAGACGTCAGAAACAACGTTTGAAGACGTCCCCACCGGGGGGCGCTGTGATCTAAGGTGCAGCCTTTCTGTTATTCTGTCGTCAGAAAGGTCACATGAAATGTTTCTGATCCGGTGACTCACCGTTATCCTGTCCCAGAATGAGGCTGTACATGCTCCTCAGTCCAAACACGTTCAGGAAATACCAGGACGCAGAGCTCACCCTGAAAACACACGAGACCAGGACACATCTGAGCGTAACCGTTTGGAGTGTGTGAGCGTCTCTCTGCAGAGCTTTCAGTGCTGGTTCTCACCAGGAGGCGTCCAGAGACAGCAGGTCGATGCCTCTCTGCAACATGGGCTTGAACCTCAGAGTCAGAGGGAACGGGACCTTCGCTGCACGAAGAAGACAAACAGAGAAGATCTGAATCAGACTGTCAGAGGGGAGGGATCACAGAGAGACGAGACGACCAGACAAAGACCGAAACACTCACTGATGACGAATCCAGAGAAGGCCCAGTTGATCCACCCACCAATCAGGATCATGGGCAGGACGTTGGTCAGGTTTCCCTTCATCATGTCCGTCAACATGCTGGTGTCTGAAAAACACACACAAGGATTCCTGTCACTCAGATCTGCATCACGACACACAAAGAAACGTGTAACGGCTCCTCTTTAACAGCATTCAATGCTCTTTTTTTTCATTTTCTCGGACTTGACTTGTTGTTTTTTTTTAAGGTTTGTGTTTGAGTGAAATGAACATTTGTGTTTCATACTGACACCTTTCCTCCCACACGCCCCGTCACGTACCTGTCATGGGGTTCTTGGGGATCACTTTCCTCTTCACCTTTTTGAAGAAGCCGGTCTCTGCGTTGTTGAAGTAATGTTTCCTCATCGCAAAAGACTGGAAACAGAGAAAACACACACACGACAGCTCAAAGATCTTCCCTCCCTCACTGTACGTCCTGATAGTTATTAATCTTAGAATCTGCGTTTACCTGTCGAGGAATGTACTTCCCGTTCTCTCTGAGGATGCGGCTGCGAAGGAGCACCTGGCTGAACACACAAACACAGCCTCAGATCAGTGACATCACAGCCCGTCGCACCAGCTGACCAATCAGTGAGCACTTCTTGCACCTCTCACCTGTCAGACACCTGCTCCAGGTCCACCTTCTTGTCGCTCTGCAGCAGCTGAGTGACGTAGTGACGGATGATCCCGACGAAGAAAGTGATGAAGACGATGGGGAGGACGACCCAAAGTCGGATGCTGGAGTCCAGCAGGAGCTCTGGACCGGCCATCGCTCTCTGTTCGTGACTCTGACAGGAGGACGCTCTGAGGACGGAGACATCAACATCACAACCGTGTTTCTAAACTCAGATAACCTCTGAGCACATCACGCTTCAGGTTTGACCTCAAATGGTTCCGTCTGTATTACCGTGGAAACACTTCCTTCATGCATCAGTTTATCAGAGAGATAAAATGTTTTATTATAATATATGGAAGACAGCTGCTTTTATAGTGATGAGCATTAAAAATAAACTAAATACAACGCTGTGTGTTGCACCTAAAACAATAAATTAAAAGATATCTGCTGCAAAAACTGATCCGAATCCTTAACTAAACCAAACAAAAAATAATAATATTAAAAAAAAAATACTAAAAACTTTAAAGCTGTAACAGACAATAAGAAGATACAATTAAAGTTTAAAATTCGGTATAACCGAGATGACGTAAACAGATCAATTAAAAGATAGTTTAACAAAGATAAATAGACTTTAATGGGTTATAATAATATGATTTTACAATTAATTAAAATTGGAGCTTGTTAAATAAATACATAAAGGTGAAGGTTACAGATAATTCTAAGGAGTTCAATCATTAGAACAAATTTAATTAACATGTCAGTGCAGTCATGAGTCTGGGGCACAGCAGGAGGCCTGAGGAGATGCTAACAGCTAACCCAAACACAGTCCATTCACAGCTCTGAAATGACTTTAAATAGAAGTCACTGTAGATAATTAAACCCACAATTAAAACAACGAATAGAATTCAACAACAGCTGCATCACGTTAGCGTGAGCACCTGTTCTCCAGATGAGTAAATTAGCCACAGACGCTAACTAGTGTTACGGTCCAGTGAGTGACTCGGTTAGCTGGTGACTGTCAGTTCAATTCCCCATCTACTGACCTCAGACCCGTTCAGCTGAAAGTCACAGGTTACAGGGTCACACTTTGAACCGTAACACCTACAAATCGTGTCGCTCTTACCGTTAAAAACACCGTTTTTTACATCCCGTTTCTCGAACAGGCAGTACGACACGTTTCGGGTGCAACAGGAAACGAAATGTTACTTAAACTATTTACAGATATATGTGTAAATAAAACGCGACTTACCACATTTAGCAACTTTGTAAAAACACGACGATAACTGGCACGTTTGACGGTTAAAAAAAGCAGGAGGAGTATTTCCGGTTGAAGCGGAACTTCGTCATAATACAGATCTATCGATCGATCGATCCATTTATTATTGAGGTTTAATTTATTATATGTAATTATACAGTCTATGATGTGAGCACGTCTTTATTACCTTATTATATATACGTCAGAGGGGAAAAGAAAATCAGTATCACGTAATGACGTCATAATGTAGTCTCATGAAATAACGTGATACTGATGTTTTTTTTTATTTTTTTCGTTGTTTTCGTTTTTCCTATTCGATAGATAATAATAATAATAATAATAATAATAATAATGATAATAATAATAATAATAATAATAATAATAATAATAATAATAATAATAATGATAATAATAATAATAATAATAATAATAATAATAATAATAATAATAATAATAATAACATAAAGGTTTAACTTTCATAATGGAAAAACATACTTTTAGTTTTAATTGATTAAACTGATTTATATTTAAAGCTTTACTCCTCTTGACATTAACTCTGTTTGCATGTGCACAAATACTTAACATTAACCCTTTACTTCGTTCATAAAACCTATATTTACATCTACAGCTTTTGTTTCCTGTGGATGTCATTTCGTTTCGCATTTGTTTTACTCCAGAAATTAAGGCAATAAAGTACAAAAACATTTTATTATCTAAAATCTGTACATTTTTAAATGCTTTGTGCAATAATGCATTGGTCCTGATTAATAAATTCCAAAATAATTTTTAAAAAGTTCTTTTTTTAATCAGATCCAAGTTTGTTTCAGCTTTAAGTGGAAGTTAGTGTGAAAAAGAAACAGCCTTTTGAAAGCTGCACGTTGGACTTTAGGAGATTCACCTGTCAGATAAAAATGATGCACACAGGATAAATCAGCAGGGGGTGACATGTCCTGTTTGTCCACAGGGGGGTGGCAGAGTCAATGGAATCATAAAGTTCCTCACAGGTTGTTATAATATTATGAAATATAACTGATAACAGTAACTTCAGGGGGAAGTGGATTTATTTTATTTTTGCATAATTAAACTAAAGCTGCTTTCTGATGATTGAGGAAAACTTCTTCACTGTTTGAAGTTATCAGTTTCATTTCTCAGACTGAAGAGCAGAGATGAACCGTGTGTGTAAAAGATGCAAACAAAACAGGACACGAGTTTCCATCAACATGAACAGATTTTTTTTTATATCTTTAGAGCAATAAATATTTCCACTTTTCCATCTCTGCAATTTCAAAAACAAAGTACAAGTAATATATATTTATATACACAGCTAAAATCTTCCATACATAATTTTTAAAATAATGTCGTCTCTGTTGACACGTATTTGACACGGATACAATTTTACAAGGACTATTGCAGTCTCTCTTTGCTCTACATTATAAACAGGAAATGTTTTTCTCCATAAAACGGTCCATGGTGTCGATACTCACGACGGTCCGACGCCCTCGCATAGATACACACAACGCAGACTGACCTCACACAGGAGCAGGAGGGTCTGACCTTTGACCTCGTCTGAAGCGGATCTGACGTGGCGGGTGTTTAAAAATGTGATCAGATCTTTTTCTGTGAAGGTCAAAGGTCAGATCTTCTGCTCCTGGTGTGAACTCGGTCCAGGACAAACAGCTCGCTGCGGAGCAAAGTGAGTACTCGCTTTGTTATTTTCATACAACGATGGTTATGTACATTCATGTCTATAATACAGATCATTCAGTGCAGATACTGTAATAAATACCACATGCAAACCGATAGTGGAGAGCAGACCCGGGCAGAAAAACACAAATTCAAACTGAGTTTAAAAAAAACCACACCTGGGTTTTTTGTTTGCATGTTTTCAAACTGCAGATACTGAACAAACTTCTGCACCACGCAGCAGGTTTGAGAGTGATCTCCTGACCTCCACACAGACTTTAGCTTCAGTTTGTTTCACTGATGATGGACGTGCAGAGCTGGCATCCCGCAGCAGACACAGAATCCCTACCAGGGTTCAAGGTGGTGACGGCAAATCAGGCCTTCGGTTCAAAAACTGAGAAAAAAATCAGAGGAAGAGGAAGAAACGTTCTGCTTTACGTTTGTTGATTTCTTCACAACAAACTCAAACCGAGACAAAAAAAATTCTTAACTTTGAATTTTAGACTCCAGCGTGATGGAGAAATGAGAGAGAGTTGAGTTCATGCCTGATTTTGTCTGAACATGAGGGCAAAAGAAAAACACTTCAGGAGAGCAAATAAAAAAAAAAGCAGGGGGTGACACCACTGGCTGCAGCCACAGACTGGATAAAACAGGCATGTAGCTGCAGTGATGTCGTCTTATGGTTCCTGAAGAAGGGTTCTGGAGCCCAATGAGCGCAGCTGCAGCATCAGAGTCTCGACTTTAAAGAAAACCAGGTCAGAACAGCAACAGGCCAAAAGAGAGGGGCTAAGGTTAGCCACTCATAGCCGTTGTTATGCAACTTATGCAAGACCTGTTTTTGGCCATGCATGTTCATTTGAACATGTGGACACTTGCATTTCTGCTTTAGCTTCAATTTTCAACAGCAGAGGCTGCATTTCATCAGCTTTGGTCCCAGTTAGAGGGTTGGACGCTTCAGACTGGCATGTCGCTCTCATGGGAGCCTGACAAATGTCTTCTTCAGAGTTTGGTTTTCGTAAGAAAACAAACAAACAAAAAAAAGATCACTCACTCATCGAAAACGACCGAATGAATTGACTGTGGAGATCAGGTGACCCTTGCAGAAGAAGATCATCTCTCTCTGTTATGCAGCTCAACTTCTTAAAAAAAAACCCTGCAGAAACAGGAATCTAATCAAGTGTTTGTCTTATTTTTGGTTAAAAAAATGTCTTATTAATCTGAGCCACGTTCACCTGATAAATCCAAAAAACAGATTTCAAGATGTTAAAAGAGAAAAACGATGTTTGAATTGTCTGTAAAGATGAAGAAAATCTGCCGGTGAGGTGAGAGAAGTTACCCCATTACCAGATTTATACAAACAATTCAGCTCTCTTTTTTGTCTTTTAATATATTGAAATATTTTTTTCTGGACTTTAAGGTGCATGTGGCTCAGATTAATTCTGATAAAACATTTTTTTAAACTAAAACAAGGCCTAAACAATTTCTTAGATTTCTTTTTTTTTGTAGTGCAAAATTAGAAAAAGTCAAATTTGACCAAAAAAAAAAAAAAAATTTGAGGAGAAAAATGTCGACCCAGAGGCTGTAAGATGTCTCTTTTTCCAAACTCAGTGGTTCATTTCAGCAGCTCGTGCTTCGACTGCACAGTTACAGTCGTTAATACTGAATAAACGACCTGCAGGTGTTTCGATCAATACTGACTGATAACCTGCTGAGGAAACATCGAGTCAGCAGAAATCAAACTGAAACCAGAGCCTGTGGGAGGGTTTGTCTCCAAACACCGGCAGAAATGTTCCGTACGCACAGTTTGTAGCTGTGAGCATGCAGGAGAAATGGTTGGGTGGGGTTGAAATGGAAGCTTTATTGAGGATGTGCTTGATGAAGCTCAGGCACGCAGTGGAACTGGGCGGCATGTGGTGTAATCCCTAACGAGGTAGGTTTGATCCGGGGCTCCTCGACACTTTGTTTATCTGTTTCTAGTTAGTTTGGTTAGTAGTTCAGTGGGGATCAGACTCAGTGTGACTGTGTAACCAGTAAAACTAGCAGCTCAACATGTTTTTAAAGGTTGGTTCGTAGCTGAAGTGTTGCTTGATTCCATTAAAAGTTTGGTGACTCAGAGTGTGCAGGGGCGTGTGTGTGTGTGTGTGTGTGTGTGTGATTGCGCAAGCCTGCAGGAGTGAAAATAATTATCACAGTTGGTGTTAAAAATATCAGAACAGATTAGTCGTATGTTAGTCACAGAAAAATCTTGGTTTTGTTGTAAACATTATCAGAAATCAAAAAGGGTTGGAGTACCTCCGTACGACGCCCCGGTCAGAAAGCAAAGGAAATAAATCATCTCACAGTCGTAAGCACATAACAAAAATAAAAACGCTAAGAATACAAAACAGCCCAAGGAGTACGTTATGTTAGTAGAAGCTTGTCACACAACAATATTGATAGTAATAATCAGTAGCACACTCTAAAAAGTCAAAGGGTTCTTCAGACTGAAAACAAAAGGGGACCCGAGATGGTTCCCTGAGGAACTCCGTCACCACTTCATCAGCTGTGGTGGCGTTTCCACAAAACACAAAGGGCTTCTACAAAAAAAACACTGAAGGTTTTTTTTTTATTGTTTCGTTTTCCAGACGGGAGCCCAAAGGTGCTAAAAAAATCCTGAAGAACCCTGATCAGCTTTTGGTTTTTAGAGCATACCATGAGTTAATTCAAGCAATCGTGAACCTTAGTTACAGATCGATGCTGTTGGCCCCGTTGAAAATAGACACACTGTACAGTTAATATCTACAGTCGGCGCATTCACGTAATCAAAGGGAACCTAGAAATGTGTCAGAAATGTTTGCATTCAGGTCATCAGAGGGACTCTAACGGGTATCCACCAGGTAGACGCTGGTGTGTGTGAGAGGCTGAACGGACCAGCGGGAAAGCAACCAGCGCTGAGAGTGAAACAGTACAAATGGTTCGAGGAACTCTCTGCCGGCCGTGGCGGGCGTCCTGCCCTGACATCCTGTGAGCGTGGTGAAACGGAGAACACCAGAAGAAGCACGGTACGGTCAGGGTCGAGTGCAAAAATAACGTGAAAAATGTGTTCAAGGATATTTTCTGTGACAGTCCTGTGAGTTAGTCCTTCAAGATTCGCGTACGTAGGTCCAGTTTCTGCTTCTTCTGCCTCTTTGTTGGATGAAGACGAAGACGAGGGGCTCAGTCCTTCAGCTGGATTTAAAAAAGGTTGAAATGGCTTCATATATGTGTGATTCAGAATGAATACAATCAGCGACTCTAACACTGCTTTGGGTCATGAATCGTCCTTAAATTCAAAGGTAGTTTCTCTTCAGCGTCACTCAAACCATCATTTTTTAAAATTTTTCCATCCCTCTGCTCTCTGAAGGCACCAATACTCCACTCTAACATCCACGAGTAATGAAAGCTGGGTCAAACTGTGTTCACTCACAAGATACCAGGACGTGTTTTCAAGAAATCAGCGTTTAACGTGGAGTGGGTGGGAAATTAATCCTCAAATGAACGGCCTGTAACGTGACCCACATGCTGAACTTTAAGTATTTTAAAAGTCCTGAAATAAAGTAAAACCACAGTTTCTGTCCTGTTTTCAAATGTTTTTACATTGTAAATAAAGACGACGGGATTTGTCCGTCGATGGTTCTTTTGAGACGGATGTGGGTCTGCTTCTCTGGTGCTGACAGCAGCTCTGGACCTGGAAACTAAACCAAACAAGTCTGCTTGGTTTCTCTTCCACCACTGCTGTTCATAAAGTCCACATTCAGAGCTCCGCCTCCTCTTGATTTTGATTGGTCAGTAAGTAAGAAGTGACATTGATGAGCATGTGGTGGTATTTAACGTTAAGAGGTTTCTAACTTCAGATTTGCCGCACCAAAGGACAGCGGGAGTCACATGACCAAGGCTCTAAAAACCTCAAACCTGTTGACTCTTGGTCTGGCTCCGCCCAGTACGTCGGTTTGTTGTTGTAGCCAAGATAAACATGATCTGGTGTCAAAATTCTGTTCTAAAAGTCACTGGGATGTTTTAATGTGGTTTCTTCTTGTCCTGTTCCAGCTGCTCTGTGCAAATTGAAGTCTTAAGTATCTAATTTGGGGACATGGACCTGGTGGGACCTGGTGGGACCTGGTGAAACCTGGTGGGACCTGGTGAAACCTGGTGGGACCTGGATGTAAAACAATAAACCTAACTTCAAAGGAGTTTTGGCTCTTAAGACTCTTCGTGCTAAACACTGACCTGCTTTGGGTTGGGTCGGGTGTGACCGGCTCAGTAAATGCTGTCAGTGGACACAGGCCCTGATGGGCATCAAAACGCAGAGCAGAACTGCTGAAAAGATAAATAACATGATCTCCTCCATTATTAGAGAAACCATCTTACAAATCTGAAATTAATACATCTTTGATATTTAAATGTGAAAATAATGATAGATTGATTGTTGATGATGTTGGAAAGAAAACAACCCGACTTATATAACAGACATAATCTCGGTTTAACCAGACGTCACGTCAGTTTAACTTCCCACCCACTCCGGCTCGCATTTCCAGAGTGATATCTGTAGAGAAACGTTCACTGCAGGAAGATTTCTTTGAATGTATCTTGAAATAATTAGATCATTGGAAAATGGGACTCAGTTTCCCAAAATGCACCCTGTTTGGCACCTTTCAGCTTAATCTCCCTCTCTGGCAACAAAAGGGCTCACATACAGTACGAGGCATCGAGTACACGAAGATAATCTATCATTCAGGATTTAGGAGAGTAAATAAATCAATCAATCCCAATCTAGAGGAATAAATTACCAGGAGAGTTACAGTTTAAAACATCAAACATGCCCGTTTTACAGTCCCATGTAGCGCCCCCTAGTTGTAACCCTGTAATCCACAAACACTAAAGGCTTTTCAGTCATTTTTGCAAAAACGTAAAGATAAAAAGACACCTGTAGCTTTTGTTGTTGTGATGGCTTATTCTGAGTTTAAAAAAGTTTATTGTCCGTGTAGAAAGTAACTAAAGCACTTCGTATGGTCAAATAAATGCTGGATTGGGGCTTAAAGTTACATCACATCCCTCCCCCTGCATATAGGAGCTTAACCATAGACACACCGACACTCATTAGCTATTGCACAGGTCATGCAAGCCTGTCTAAGACACAGAGACTGCACCATACTAACGCGAACCACTCCTGCTCCTCAGTAACACCTCATGGCTTGTAAAATGTCGACAAGCAAACGTTGGTGCAAGTGCTGTTTGTGCGGAAAACAAAGTGGCGCAACCCTCGTGGGATTTTTGGATTAAAAGGACTCGCTGCATTCTTAAAAATACCCAAACTGTCCCGTCTGCCGCCAACGCTGTACAAAGTGTTAGCATCGAGGGCTAAACCCTTGTGTTAAATTCTCAGGCACTGTTCCTTCTGGTCCCAAAAGCGACAGTCCACCACGGAAACTCACAATTCTCACCACATGACACGAAAACTTCCTCCATCAATGAAGAACTACAAACATGTCCTCCCGAGGCCGCCTCTGGAGGGCAGGACGAAGGAAGATGAGGCGATTTCAAGGATGCGGGGATGTTTCTCAGCCGTGCTGGTTGCTCCATCGGGCAGGGAGGAAGTCGCTCCGCAAATCCGTCCCTGTGAGAGTCCGTCACTTACGGGGGAAGTGGATGTGAAAATAACACAGGCTGAGCAATTTTCTCTTCCCGGCTCTCAGTGCTCTCTTCCTCACCAGGCGGCCATGTTGATACATCTGCACTGCCCCCCCTCCTCTCCGGCTCCCCCTCCTGCCTCCTCTAACCACCAGTGCGCCCCGCTGACTCGCCGCAGGGTGGCGGACCACTGCCCTCGTCTTCTGCTTCCTCAAACGACCGTGCTGATCCGGCTGACAGGCTTCGATTTGGGACCGCCCCCTTGACCTCCTCCCGCCCCTGGGTGCAGGGAGAGTGGGCCGGACGAAGGCGGTGGTAAGGGGGAGTGTGGAGGGGGAGGCGGGATGGATGAGAGGGGAGGGTACTGGGGACTGTACGGTTGGGGTGGATTCTGGCTGACCAGGCGTGCGGAAGGAGTCTGAGGTGGCGGGGTGGAGAAGATGAAGTGGGTGGAGGCGGAGGCGGAGGGGGAGGGGCTGAGAGGGGAGTGTGTGTGCACGGCGTGGTTGTGAGAGTGTAAGTGAGCGTGCGGGTGGGGCTGGGAGTGCGAGATGGTCAGTGGGAGCTTGCCGCCTCCACCCGGCCTTGCTGCCGCTGGGTGTGAGTGGAAGAGTCCGTGTGGGGTAGTAGGAGTGATGGGGGAGTGTGGGGACAGCGGCGGAGGCGTGATGAAGCCCGACGCCATGTTGTAGCGTGGGTGATGGACGCCGCCATGTTGCATCCTCTGATGCGGGGTATGAGAGGGAGCGCAGCCGGGCGGACCTTGCCTCCGCGGGGCTGAGAACCTGTGCGAAAGGGCGTGGTGCTGGGGCATGCTCTGCACGTGGTAGCGGTGGTGGTGGTGGTACGGCGGGGGCGGAGTCTGCTGCTGCTGGTGCCCAGTAACACTGACTCCTCCTCCTCCACTGTTGCCGTGGCAGTACTGGGCGTGCAATGCCTGCAGCTTGGATGGCCCCCCTCCCGTACCGCCTCCCCCTCCAACTCCTCCCGAGTCCGACTGACCGAGGTTGAGCGATGGGGAGGGGCATGGGGAAGGGGAGGATGGGTGGGCGATGGGCGGCGCGGGGGCGGGGTAGTGGGGGGGTGATGATATCATCAGGGGACTCGGAGGACCCTGCGGAGGAGGGGATGTCATCGTAAGGGGACCAGGAACTTTCCCTCTCCGACTGCCGAAGAAGTTCCCCTGACGAACGCTGCCAGTCGGTCCGACTCCAACCGGTATCCCTCCTCCTCCCCCAACCCCTCCCCCGCTCACGAGTGGGGAGGGCGTGACCCCCCCCTGGTTGTGACAGAGCCCCGGCCCACCCCCCACCCCTGTACCGGGGCTCTGAGTAGGGCGGTGTGGCCGGTAAGCTGCTGGAGAGGATGGGACCATCATGGGGCTGTAGGATAGACCTCCAGCAGGCAGGGGGCGCTGCTGGTGAGGCCGGGGGCTGCTAATAATGGAACCCTGAGAGGAGGGAGAAGAAGAGATGATGATGAGGAGGATCAGGAGGAAAAAGAAAGCAGTGTCACTTGATGACCAATTCAAGTATCCTGTCAGACCTGTCTAAGACACAGAGACTGCACCATATTAACGCTATCCACTCCTGCTCCATCATCGATACACTTCACATATTTTAGAAAACAAACATCAGAGATGAGACATGGCTGGCTGCTTTTGGTTTGTTTACCAGGACCAACAGGGTTAGTAATGTCAGACTTTGCTGTAGTCACTGAATGTTTCAGAAATACACATGACTCAACATTAAAACAGCACAACAAAAACACTGAACAAGACGGCGAGCAAGGAAAGCAATGTTACAGAGGAATATTAGAGCCATGCACATTCAGGAAAGGTTTGGTAGTGATGAAAGGGAGTCCCAGGAACCTTTTAGTTCCCGGAATTTGTCTTCTAGGAGCTAAAAGGTTCCTGTGGCCCATTGTTGCCCATGTTTCTACCAAGCTTAGGTGTGAGCTAAGAAGAGACGACAACCACCTGTCCTTCCATCCATCGTTAGGGGGATCGTAAGATCCGTCGCCAATAAGACGAACGGGCGCCGGACATGAATGCCACACTGGAAGGATTTCACCTTCACAAGAGAGCGAGACTGAACAGACTGGTGAAGAAGACCAGCTCAGTCCTGGGCTGCCCCTGGACCTTGTGGACCCTTTAGACCCTGTGGAGGTGGAGGCTCGTTCAGGTCTCCAGTTTACAGGGTCACTCATACCCCTTTTCAACCAAAAGAACCAGGTCCACGCTCAGTGCTGGTGTTTGTTGGTTCTAATCAGGTTCTTCATAAGAACCGGTTTGGTTTTCCATCAGCAAGGAGCCGAGCTGGAGCCACGTCAATGCGTTAACGTGAAGCATCAGTACGTCACTGCAGACTGTAACAGACTTGGTGGGTTGTCAGGGTTTGATAGTGGGGTTGTGTTACCATTAGGATGAGTTATTGTGTGTTTGAGAATTCTGAGGCTCATTGAATGCATCACGAGCTAAGAACTGCACTCTACTGAGTAGAGTTATTGTTTTATTGCCATGGTTACGGCCAATAGTAACCAGTGCTGAGTGTTCAATAAACTGTAAACATAAAACCTGGAAGTTTGAGAAAATCCAACAAAATAAAAGACGACTCACTCCGCAGCTTAGCTTTTTAAAAATGGCTGTTTTCCACCGCTGATCATTGGTCACAGTAACCCCGCCCCCCAGCCCCTGACGTAGCTAGCCTGGAACTAGCACAGACATTCACACTATCAGGCTCAAAAAAGACCACTGCCAAATTTCTACCCTAGTTCATCTGTCTTGAGAGCTTGTCTCCTTCTATAGTATCATCTTTGTTGTATGTCCTTCATCTTTTCTTTACTGCCCTCTGCTGCTCTGGAGGTGCAGCACAGCTACAGAATCTTCTCGGGACTTCAGGCCTGAGTGGAAACACAGACCACAATGGGCCAAAAAGCTGGGTCAAAAAGCATCTTATGAAGAGACGCTTCTTGCAACATCTTACCAAGGTTTGAATCAGTTTACCCAAAGTGTAACGAGTGTCAGCTTTGAAGAGATGAACAGTAATCCGAGAACTTTAAGATCACGTGATTGGTTAAAGAGTCAGATTTCAGGGCAGACGTGCAGAGAGGAGATGAAAAATGAGTGAAGCAGAAACAAACAGACGGATGTTTGAATCCTGTAGAGATGAAAACGTTCACAAACATGCAGTCAGACCAGTGAGGGACATGCTGCGACACACCGCCCACCAGAACTTACTTCGATGGTACTGTCCAATGAGCCCACACTGTTCCTACGACCTCGCTTCCCTGTCACCCAATCAGAATGAGGCAGAGTTAAAACATGTCCGCCAAACACAGCACATCCTGACTCCAGCTCAGTGCTTCATCGCTTTAAAATATCTAAAGAAGTGAAATCAGCTTCTTTTATAGCTTGTAGTTCCTGTAACTGTCCAGCAGGAGGAGACAGAGAGCCACAGCTCCCAGTCTTCCATCTTATCGTTTTATTTTCCATTTTAGATCTCAGCTTTGTTTCATCGGTTGCATAAGAGCACAGATGCAGGTTTTCTCTGAGTCAGAGAGTCCTGAGCGCTGCAGCAGTAAACAGAAACACAGAGACGTTCTCCGTCACGTCTCAGGGGATCACAGAGAAACGCGTCTGCCGTTCTCACACACCTGGAGTGTGTGTGAGCCACCTGTGTGTGTCCCTCACCTGTTTCTGAGAGGTCTCGCAGTGAGGAGCTGAGTGCCGTGCGTTTGAGTCCGTCCACCGAGGCGTACGTGTCGTCCAGGCTCGGCCTTCCCAGGGTGCCGTTCACCACCTCGCCTTTCATCGGGCCGCCTGCGTTGGCCCCGCCTCCCTGCGTCCCGCTGCCTTGACCTCCCGTCAGCACGCCGGGGCGCATCACACCTTTCTGCTTCTCGAGCTCGGCTGGAGAGAGACGGAGACGAGGGTCAGCTTTCAGCGTCACTAGAAACCCACCTGCAGCTGCTTCAACCCTTCACTGATACTCACACTCCACCCTGTACTTCTCCATGTCCTGGACTTCAGCGATACTCTCCCGCAGGTCGGAGGTGAAACGAGCTCGGTCCTGCTGGCTCGGAGCCGTGAAGACGATGAGGACTTTCCTCTCTCCTCCGGGATTCGCCGACGTCAGTCTGATACCGTGAGGGTAGTCTGTGAGACACAAAGCATGTTATGACTGTGGTTCTCCACCAGGAGTGAAAAAAACAGATTCTATCAGAGCTCCAAATGGGACTACACACATCAACCACAGGGGGCGCCGAATCCCAAACAGACTGAAGTATCCTAAAAGCTACTTTAAAGTCACCGTGAGGAGTTTTAACTGATGCTTTAACACCTGCCACATCACAGTGGTGTTAAACTGTGAGCTAAAGCAGCATTTGGACCAGAGCGTCTAAGAACTTTTAGCAAATAAAATAACACTATTGAGTTCATCCAGAAGGGGCGCCAGAGTCAACACAACATCAAAACTCCTCACAGTAGCTTTAAATCTTATACTTAATGCTTGACATTGATGCTAATTGTTGGACTGTTTTTAAAAAAGGTTCACAATTAGTTTGAAATTTGATTTTTGTTATGGTTATAAATTTTCAGGGCTTTTATTTTGAAGGTGAAACACAACAGGAAGTCCCTTATTTTGATGCTGGCGCTGGAGGATGTGGGGAGTCTCTTTGTTTGCATGTAGCCACACCAGCTGTTAGGTTTCTGTTTGTATCTCATTAAATGTGATCAATAAATGTGTGTTTATGATTTTTCACTTTGATTAATTAAAGTCTTTATTTTCAGTGTTATTTTTACCTGTTTGAAGCACAGTTTAACTGTTTCTGTGTTTAGTGTGTTTATGGTGTAAATATTGTGCTTTCCTCTTTGTTTATTTCTGTTTTTTACGTTTTAGTTTCTGTGTTTGTCTCCTGCGGGTGTGTTCAGTGAATTTACAGCACTGCAAAGTCCTGAGAGTTCAGACCCAGGACCAAGTCCCAGTCTCAGGTCATCTCCAGACCCTTCCTGTCCTTCCTGTTTCTGATTCCTCTAACTGTCCTCTCCTCCCACTGAAGGCACAAAAAGTCCTAAAAAATAAACGTTAGAGTCAAAAAGCTGAAACTGGAGTCAGGGAGCAGAAACAAAGACTCAGCTGCTGAGAAAGTGTGTGTTCACGACAAACCGCGACCTGGAACACCGACTGAATGAACACACACATCATTTGACCCATCCACCCACATGATGAACGCACACACACACACACACACACACACACACACACACACACTCTCGTGCGTGCAGCAGCAGTGGATGTAGATTGTGCTGATGAATCATATGGGACAATCTGTCGTGGTCACAGTCATCACTGCGTCTGCCAGACTCCATTTAGCTCCAACTGGAGGACCAGAGCTGTCAACAACAACAAGCAAACAACAACAAGCATGTGGCCGAACAACACACACACACACACACACACACACACACACACACACACACACGCACACACACATAACGCCGTGCTCTGACCTTGACACACACTGAAGTCCAACCCAGAACAGAACAATACGACAGACGAAGACCGACACGGCTCACTATATATATACATAAATATACACTCAGCGGCCACTTTATGAGGTACACCTGTCCAACTGCTCGTTAACACAAATATCTAATCAGCCAATCACATGACAGCAACTCAATCCATTTAGGCATGTAGACATGGTCAAGACGATCTGCTGCAGTTCAAACTGAGCATCAGAATGGGGAAGAAAGGTGATTTAAGTGACTTTGAACGTGGCATGGTTGTTGGTGCCAGACGGGCTGGTCTGAGTATTTCAGAAACTGCTGATCTACTGGGATTTTAACCCACAACCATCTCTAGGGTTTACAGAGAATGGTCCGAAAAAGAGAAAATATCCAGTGAGCAGCAGTTCTGTGGGTGAAAATGCCTTGTTGATGCCAGAGGTCAGAGGAGAATGGCCAGACTGGTTCAAGCTGATAGAAAGTCAACAGTAACTCAAATAACCACTCGTTACAACCGAGGTATACAGATGAGCATCTCTGAACACACAACACGTCGAACCTTGAGGCAGATGGGCTACAGCAGCAGAAGACCACACCGGGTGTCACTCCTGTCAGCTAAGAACAGGAAACTGAGGCTACAATTCACACAGGCTCACCAAAACTGGACGATAGAAGACTGGAAAAACATTGCCTGGTCTGATGAGTCTCGATTTCTGCTGCGACATTCGGATGGTAGGGTCTGAATTTGGTGTCAACAACATGAAAGCATGGATCCATCCTGCCTTGTATCAACGGTTCAGGCTGCTGGTGGGGGTGTAATGGTGTGGGGGATATTTTCTTGGTACACTTTGGGCCCCTTTAGTACCAAGTGAGCATCATTTCAACGCCACAGCCTACCTGAGTATCGTTGCTGACCATGTCCATCCCTTTATGACCACAGTGTACCCATCTTCTGATGGCTACTTCCAGCAGGATAACGCTCCATGTCATAAAGCTGGAATCATCTCAGACTGGTTTCTTGAACATGACGATGAGTTCACTGTACTCAAACGGCCTCCACAGTCACCAGATCTCAATCCAATGGATGTGCAGCCAACAAATCTGCATCAACTGCGCGGTGCTATCATGTCAATATGGACCAAACTCTCTGAGGAACGTTTCCAGTACCTTGATGAATCTATGCCACTGAAGGCAAAAGGGGGTCCAACCCAAAGGATTTATAGGTTGTGTAAATGATGTTTGTGAGATAAACAAAGATTTAAGCAGCTGTTAATTCTCATGTCCAGCATTAACTGATATCAGACTGTTCTACAGTTCAAAGTGCTGTTAGTTTCATCTGAGTGAAATCAGTGTGTTCACTGTCCTCATGCTGACAGTGTTTCTGATTCAAGCTTAAGAAAGGTTCAAAAACCCGTCAAAAATAGAAAAGAAAATTCAGTTTTTTTCTGGAGGTGTTTTTTTGAACCCATCCTGATAGATTAATTTTTTTAAAGTCGTCAGATGGACGAGTCGTTGAGTTTCTGCTGAATGCTCAGAGCTTCAGCTTCAAACAGGCAGACGATGAGCAGTCCAGATGGAGTTAGAGAGACGTTAGTGGATGGACTTTGGTTTTCTTTGTGCACTTGATGTATTTATATTTATATACTGTCAGATGAAAGCTGGGGCCGTGTGGAGGGCCTGACTTTGGACATGCCTGATGTGAAGGAGGGCAGCCGACGTACCTCAGCGTCCCCACACAGCCTCAAACTGTCTCTAAGCGCCTCTTAAAGAGGCTTTTTTCAGGTCAGCCAGGTCTGGTGGGCGGTTCGGCGACTCATTACCGAGCTTTTATAAACGGAGGATGTGCGGTTATGCAGCTGAACTCTCCTCTTCCTGCTCACAGGTGCTGAGGTAGATCTGAAACGCCACCAACTCCAATCTGCTGCACACAACTCCCAGCCAATTCATCTCTGCAGAAACCTCTCTCTCTCTCTCTCTGTCACACACACACACACACACACGCCCACACACACAGCGCTGTGTATATGACTGTGTTAACATCATTATTGCAGAATGTGTCGGCTGAATGAGTCATGTTTGAGCCCACAGTCATATATTTAGGAAATCCTCTGATTTTCTCCTCTCTGTTTCCAGGAGCTGTGCAGGCTGACGATGCCTCACAGCCACTGAAGAGTCTGGCAGACGCAGTGCAGTTTCAGTAATTGGAGAGAGAAGTAAAGTTCTGCTCTGCCAAGTGATAACGAACAAATCTATGAAACCATTTCCAAGTGGGACGGAGTCTCAGATTTTTGTCCCACGTTAATTAATTTATCGGATATTTTAAGAGCAGATTCTGAGCCGTGCTTTGACAGAGAAGAGCATTACGAGTCTTAAACAGGAATCAGGTTATTTTTTAAACCTGGATGATACTTTACAGGCTACACAGTTCAATGACTGAGAGGACCAACAGGTTTTTGGGTTTTTGGAAATGGTCCCGTCTCCCCATCAGAACTGGTCCAGGAAAAGTTTTAGTTTCTAAGTGTCTGATGAGATACCAGAGGAACCCTTGTAGAGAAACCTTTCTGTTAAAGGGGAAGTCGACTCGTTCCCTGTTTTGTCTGCCTTGTTGTTTATGAGTGACCTGTATCTTGTGTTGTTTTCCTTATTAAAGTATTTAATCTCATCATATCGTATCATATCATAATGTATCTTATTATATTGTATATTATCAAAATGTATAACAGTACGATCTGAACTGATCGTAAGGTCGTTTAAAGTAACATTTAATGTAACGTCATCACACCACACTGTGTGGTATGATAATATGTTTTGAACTTCTGGATCCTAACGTTAATGTTTCTGTATGTAAATGTTCATGTATCAGGTTTTAATTCTACATAATAAAACCAACCCCGTCACAAAGAGTAATGTAACGCTGAGTAAGGTTCTGTAATGTAGCCTTACATAAAGAAACATCATGTACAGTAACATGAAAGTAACAACATACAGTCACACAGCGTACAGTCACACAGCGTACAGTCACACAGCGTACAGTCACACAGCGTACAGTCACACATCGTACAGTCACACAGCGTACAGTCAAACAGTGTACAGTCACACATCGTACAGTCACACAGCGTACAGTCACACAGCGTACAGTCACACATCGTACAGTCACACAGCGTACAGTCACACAGCGTACAGTCACACAGCGTACAGTCACACATCGTACAGTCACGCAACGTACAGTCACACATCGTACAGTCACACAGCGTACGGTCACACAGCGTACGGTCACACATCGTACGGTCACACAGCGTACAGTCACACAACGTACAGTCACGCAGCGTACAGTCACACATTGTACAGTCACACATCATACAGTCACACAACGTACAGTCACGCATCGTACAGTCACGCAACGTACAGTCACACAGCGTACAGTCACACAGCGTACAGTCACACAGCTTAAAGTCACACATCGTAGAGTCACACAGCGTACAGTCACACAACGTACAGTCACGCATCGTACAGTCACGCAACGTACAGTCACGCATCGTACAGTCACACAGTGTACAGTCACACATCATACAGTCACACAACGTACAGTCACGCATCGTACAGTCACGCAACGTACAGTCACGCATCGTACAGTCACACAGTGTACAGTCACACAGTGTACAGTCACACAGCGTACAGTCACACATCGTACAGTCACACAGCGTACAGTCACACATCGTACAGTCACGCAACGTACAGTCACGCATCGTACAGTCACGCAACGTACAGTCACGCATCGTACAGTCACACAGCGTACAGTCAAACAGTGTACAGTCACACAGCGTACAGTCACACAACGTACAGTCACACAGCGTACAGTCAAACAGCGTACAGTCACACGTTGTACAGTCACACAGCGTACAGTCACACATCGTACAGTCACACAGCGTACAGTCACACAGTGTACAGTCACACATTGTACAGTCACACAGCGTACAGTCACACATTGTACAGTCACACAGCGTACAGTCACACAACGTACAGTAACACAGCGTACAGTCACACAGCGTACAGTCACACAACGTACAGTCACACAGCGTACAGTCACACAGCGTACAGTCACACAATGTACAGTAACACAGTGTACAGTCAAACAGCGTACAGTCACACAGCGTACAGTCACACAACGTACAGTCACACAGCGTACAGTCACACAACGTACAGTAACACAGCGTACAGTCACACAACGTACAGTAACACAGTGTACAGTCACACAGTGTACAGTCAAACAGCGTACAGTCACACAACGTACAGTAACACAGCGTACAGTCACACAGCGTACAGTCACACAGCGTACAGTCACACAATGTACAGTAACACAGCGTACAGTCACACAACGTACAGTAACACAGGGTACAGTCACACAACGTACAGTAACACAGCGTACAGTCACACAGCGTACAGTCAAACAGCGTACAGTCACACAGCGTACAGTCACACAGCGTACAGTCA
>CM061151.1:1119893-1132393 GCA_030710495.1 Labroides dimidiatus | reverse complement strand
CAGGTGTTCTGAAAGGTGTGGACCTGCATGTCCAGCAGAGGGAAGGACTGTCTGAAACTGTACGTGACAGAAGTCTTCTTCTTCTGGAAGATCTTCGTCACCTGAGGAGGAGGAGGAGGAGAAAAATAGATGATGAGCGATGAGAAAGTCACAGCAGACGAGAGACGAATAAAAAAGGAGGAGTGGGAGGAGGAGTGGGAGGAGGAGAGAGGAAGCAGCAGACACAGAGAGGAGGGAGCGTTTGTTGGTTTGTTCCTCTCAAGGTGAAAAGTTTAAAGATTCTCTCTTTTAATCGTTTCCCTCAGCGGCTCTTCCTGTAAAACATCATAACTGATGAATTAATAATAAATTAAAGCTTCATCTCCAACACCAGACACTGTTCATGATTCCTCCTCTGAGTCACAACCAGCGCTGAATCTTTTATTCAGACGCTGAGATTTAGTCAGAGCCGTCCTGATTCATGACTCATAAACTCAGAATCACGTTTCTCAGAGCATGGTGTGATCTTTGTGAAACATTTATTCTTTACACCGGACTTTAAGATGTTTCATTAAGTTACAACAGATTAATCAGGTCAGAGGGCGTGTGTTTGATAAAGAGCGACGACTCGACCAAAACACTAAACCTGCGTTCTTTAAACACGAGGAGATGTTCAAACGCTGAAGGATCAGAGTTTATTTCCTGAGTTCGTCTCTGAGAATCCCGGCGTTGGTGTGAAAACGTTGATGAATGCAGCGATAAAGAGCATCAGGGCCATCGTCTCTGTAGTTTTCTGATTTTATGGCGTGAAACAGTCTCTGAACAAAGAGCGTGTGTGATCTGAGCTGCAGCAGCACTACAGATGGGAGCAGAGTGAATCACTGAACTTCCTGTTGTTTCCTCCGAGTGTGACTTCAGTCCTACAAACTCTCAAACTTCAGGCTCAAACTCCACAAATCCTGCAATCCTCTGCTCCTCGGCTTTATTTGCACTTTCTCACACAGGAAGTCAGACTTTTTCACACTTTGTGACGTTTCTAGAGCACCGCGTTAAACAGCACCAAAGCATTATGGGATAAACTGGTTTTCCGGTGACATACGATCACGTTGTTTCTCAGGGGAGAAAATCCTCTGACCTGAGATAGAGCAGGAACCCCCCCAACCCCCTACAGACAGACAGACAGACAGACAGACAGACAGACAGACAGACAGACAGGCAGACAGACAGACAGACAGACAGGCTGTGAGATGAGACCAGATTATCGATTATCAGCCTCTTGACCCTTCAGCAGTTTGTCTGATGACGTAAGTAACGGCCGATTATTTCAACCATCTCGTCCTGCAGAAACCTCCTCACATCGCCCACCGTGACACCTGGGACGCGCCGTCAGCCCGTGTTTTATAGAATCTTTAACGCCTGAAATCAAAGGACAGAGAGTGACGGCTCACCATGAGCAGGTCGTTGAACAGGAAGACTTCTCTCTGATGGATGCCGCTCCTCTGAGCTCGGTTCGGATCAGGAACCTCAAACAGCTGACAGCAGCACACCAACCTGCGGTGAGGCAGGGACAGCACCTGCAGCGCACACACACACACACACACACACACACACACACACACACACACACACACACACACACACACGGGGCATTGTTTTATCCGTAGTTTCAGACTAAAAATGCCCTGACGTGCTCGGACACGGTGGAGCTGTCGTGGTTCTTCTTACCGGCTTCTTCCCGACCACCATCCTCTCCACCGCTTGGACCTGAGACACGTGGTCATCGTTGGTCCTCAGCTCCCATTTCTGGATCCTTCCATAGATGGCAACCAGGAGGTCTCGAGGGATGTCCTGACCGTTATCGACGCCTGAGAGGACGAGGGTCATAAATCAGAACACAACCATGGTTGAGTCAAACTGTCTGCACCGCTGAGGAAAAACTAAAATCAAAGGGTTAAAAACTTTTGCTGACCTCGCAGGTTCTTGATGAAGTCCTCCAGCTTCATCTTCCTCTCCGGCTTCACGTTGGGGCTGTACATGTCCGTGTTGAGGAGGATGATGGCGAAGGCCAGGATGAAGATGGTGTCTGGATTCTGGAACTGCCGGATCAGCACCGGGTTACAAACACAGTACCGCTGACTGCAGAGAGACAGACAGTTTCACGTTAGCATAATATCAGAACCAACGGGGCGCAGATGGTCTCATGGTCCTGGCAGGGTTTGACACTGACTTTGTTCTTTTTATGGAACATTCAATAGAAAAAAAACAAGACAAGTTTGCGGAGACTCACAAAAGTTTCCTTAACCCCCCCCCCCCCCCCCCCCCCCAGAGAAAACAATCAAGCTAACGTTACTCTGTTAGCAGGCCTACAGATAAACTCCTCATGAATCGGTGGCTTCAGACGGGGACGCCTTGAAAGTTGGTGCCATCAGTTCCTCCAGGTGTCCCAAGTTTTCTTGGTTCCTTCCAACCATCTCTGTGTGTATAAAGTAGACCTGAACACACGGTGGGACCAGACCCTCATGGTGAGCCTTACTGAACAGTACTGTCCTGCAGAAAGTCGAGTAACGCTCTAAAACTGATCAGGAAAAGACGATTCAAGAAGAAAGAGAGACGGAGCATCAGAAGATTGATAGAAACAGGTCTTTAGCCAAAGCCAAACCAGAACCAGAAGACTGGTTTCTGAGAGTCCACAGCTTCAAGCTTCCCAGCTTCAAAGAGGAGGTAGAGTCCCAGTCTGAGTCTGAGTTCCTGTGAAGACTTTGAGATTCAGCTTTGAGGGTCAGACTGCAGAAAGAAAGACCTCCATCACTGAGACAGAGTCAGAAGAAGAAGAAGAGGCTGGACTGGACCATCAGACACCACCAAGGGACTACTGAAGACCCCAAGATGGAGCTGTGGACTCATGAACCAAAGTCTGAACTCTTTGATTCAGCATCAGGATTTTTGTACGTCGAGTAGGATGTACAGGATGGAAACCATGATCAGAGAAATCCAGAACTACATCAGTACCTGAAGGCTTCCACCAGCCGCTCCACCCGCTGAGCTTCACCCTGAACTTTGATCTGAGCCTGAAACTTCCTCAGAGCGTCGTCCAGATCCATCCCTGAGAAATCCATCTCATCCAGAACACAGCTGCACACACACACACACACACACACACACGTGGACAGGTGTTAGCTCTAACAGGAACATGTCTCCGTCTTTTAAAGGATTCTTAAAGTCGTCTCTTTTACTGACTCCAGGACGTCTTTGTTGAACTGCTGCCGGCTGCCCAAGAACTCCCCGATCATCTGCCGGCTCAGACCTTTCCTCTCCAGGATGAAGCGGGCGATGCCGACAGGTGTGTCTGACACGAAGCCCCGCTCGATCAGGTACTGGATCCCCTTCTCTGGCTTCCTGCAGACGAGAGAGAGAGAGAGAGAGAGAGAGAGAGAGAGAGAGAGAGAGAGAGAGAGAGAGAGAGGATGAGGTGTGTCTGGATCTCCTTCACTGATTTGAGGAGCGTTTCTTCATCTTTGCACTCGTACTTGTTGAACAGGTTGAGTCCGATGCGATACTGCCGCCGCTGCACCACGTCGTTGTTGAAGGCGGGGGAGTCCCAGCTGTGGTGGCTCTCCCTCTGATAGGTCTGCTTCCCCAGCGTGGCTCCTCCTATCGGCTCCCGCAGGCTGTCACGTGACGAGGAGCCCGAGCTGCAGTTGTTGACGGTGGTGTCGTCGTTGGAGTTGGTGGTGGTGGAGTTGACGCTCTCGTTGTCTCCGTCCGAGCACAGCAGGTGGTGGTGGTGATGGAGGTGAGGGTGGTGGGCGAGGTGCTGCTGCGCCTCCATGCTCTGCAGCGCCGATGAGGAGGCGGAGGAGAGAGGGGAGGGTGTGAGGGGAGGGGGAAGGGGGGGAGAGAGGGGTGAGAGGAGGGACAGGGGAGGGGAGAGGGGAAGAGGGGGGTTCTGGGTAGGCGTGGTGGTGGTGTTGGTGGTGCAGGTGGTGGTAGTGGTGCTGGGCGAAGTGGTGAGCGTGCTGCATGTAGGGAACGGCGCCGTGCACGTGGTGCATGTGCATGGGGTGAGGCTGGCTGTACTGTGGGTGATGGTGCAGGACTGTCGGGAGGTGGGGGATGGGTGGAGGGTGAGTGTGCGGGTGTGAGTGGGTGTGTTGGAGCGGGTGAGGCAGAGGGTGAGACGGCAGGGTGCGCGCTGAAGGCATCGGTAACGGGACGTTGGCGGGCGAGCGGGTCTGTCCCTGCGCCGTGGCGACGGAGCGTCCGTTGGGTTTGTGTTTGATCGTTCCCTGAGGAGAGTCGGCTTCACTGCTCGCTCCTCCGCCTCCCCCTCGCTCGTCCTCTCCACTCTCTCCTTCTCCTCCCCTCCTCTCTCTCTCCCCTCCTCCTCGGCCGGCTCCTGACGGATCCTGTTCGTAGACGAGGCGTCCGATGGAGCCGCGCTCCGACCTGAGGACAACACACAACCTTTAGACGTGTTTAAAGAAACTTCTGAGAGAAGCTCTGTGATTGGTCACCTTACCTGTCACTCATGTCCACTGAGCTGTCACTGGGCGGCTCGATGGTGAGGACAGGAAGGTGTCCTCCTCCTCCTCCTCCTCCCCCTCCCCCTGCTCTTCCTCTGTACTCCCCTCGACACTCCGTGCAGGGGGTGCTGCTCCTGCGGCTGTTACTGCTCCCTCCCTCCGTCTCCCTGCTGTCCTCCCTCCCCCCTGGACCTCCTCCTCCCCCTCCTCCCCAGTACTCTGTATCGGAGCTGGAGGCGGGGCGGGACAGCGGCGAGGAGGGCATGCAGCCTTCGTCCATGTAGAGCGTGACGTCGCTGAAGGAGGTGGCGGTGCTGTCCTCGTGCATGGCGGCGCCCCCTCCCACGCCTCCCCTCCCTCCCACCCCTCCCACACGGCCTGCGATGCGCCTGGAGGACGTGTTCGTGTTGCGCCACGGGCACTCCCTGTAATCCTCCTCTTCATCTTCCTCTTCATCCTCCTCCCCTTCTTCTTCCTCCTCCTCCTCCTCTTCATCTCCCTCCTCCTCGTCCTCCTCGTCTTCTTCCTCCCCCTCTCCTCCCACCTCCTGTGAGTCTTCACGGCCTGACTGACAGGTGAGGGAGTCGTCCATGGAGTCGGCCAGAGACTTGACCTGCAGACGGACGCAGAAGTTAATCAAACGAAGAGTCGGTGAAAGTTTTCAAAAAGAATCTAAGGAGTCAGTCCTGGTCCTCAGTCCTGGTCCTCAGTCCTGGTCCTCAGTCCTGGTCCTCAGGTCAGACCTGGATCAGAGACTCAGGTTTACCTGTTTGGAAAAGGAGTCGTCCATGTCTCCGGTTTCCTCTGAGCCCCTCTGACCTGCTGACCCCTGACCCTGCTGCTGACGCTCATCGAACGAGTACTGAGTCAAAAAAAACAACAACAACAAACGTTTGTTAACATCAGCTTAAAGTAAATAACGTGTGTGTGTGTGTGTGTGTGTTTGTGTGTGTGTGTGTGTACCTGCATCCTCATATTGGACAGGATGATGCGTCGAGTCATCCTGCTCTCGGAGGCGGAGCTTCGGAGCCGCTCAAAGTTCTTGTTCATGCGGTATTGTCTGAACGCCGTCTGGATTGTCCTCGCTGCACGCCGGGACACAAACGGACCCCCGTACTTCCTCTCCAGCATCTCCACCTATCAGAACACATCATCACAGAACAGCAACCAATCAGAAAGCACATCGTAGAGAGGCTTTGAGTCCCCATCTGGAAAAAAAATAATTCCTGTGCTTTTATTTTGAAGGGTAATGTTTTAGTGGCCTGTCCTGTTTTCACACTCCAGAACAGTAGGAGGCGATGACGCCCTGTAATTCTAACTGACACTGTTCATTTCACAGGAAGCCAAAGCTCCATGTTTTGAAGTGGATCTGACTCTACTTCTCAGGAGTTGGAATCTTTTATTTCCTGTTTCTGAAGATTATCCTGAAACCCGTTTGTCTCTAATTTGCACTTTTTGATTTGAACTTAAAAAAAAATCCTTCAAAGGGAACATTTTGCTCTTTAGCTGCGCTGTCTGCTGGTTGTTTTTGGTATATAGTTAAACTTGTTTTTTTTTGTGTTGGTGAACTCTGATATTCTGTATCTCAGGCTCAAACTGCACCGTCTTTAGATTAAATAAATTAATGAGTTAATTAGACCCTGATCCGTGCTCCATGGCGCCCCCCAGTGAGTTAAAACTGCAGCCCCTCCATCTACTTTCAGCTATGGGCCTGATGTTTGGTGTGAATAACTATCATGACAAGACCAACAAAAAAGTCTCGAATAAACATCATGAAAAAGTTCAGAAATTGGTGTTAAACATCCGGTTTTAAGGATTTATTGGGGACGTATTTGATGAAACTTGTTCCAGTTTTTTTCAGATCAGCTCATTAAATGTATTGTGCGTTAGACACACTGATGAAAGTTATCAAAGGATTTTTTTGTTGCTCAGTGGGCGTGGCCACAAACAACGTCCAGATCTGACGTTTTTTTCAGCTAAATGAAAATCTTAACAGCTTTCATGTACAGTGTTGGATCTGAAACACACACACACACACGTTCAGTGTCACAGTGCATCTATATGCTTCTTTCACCTTGAACCACAGCGCCCCCTGCTGCCAACAGGAAGTCATGTGTTTTACTCTGGGATTTAAACTCCTTCCCTTCATCCTGCTCAGTGACGTCTTTCAGCCCTTCGTTAAGCATCACTGACGGGCGCACAGGTGTGCTTATCACCGCTTGTGGATTTAATTTTCCTTAGTTCTGGTCTCGGCGTGTCATTGAGGGTTCATGGTGGATCCTGAAGCCGGACCAGCTGAGAACCTCTGAACCAACAAACATGTTTTTAGAAAATTCCCTTAATTTCAAATATTTCACCCTGACCTCCCCTGGATTTCGTCCTGCCAGCCTCTGATAACTTCTACACACGCTGTCAGGTGAGCTGCCGTGAAGAGTCCAACAAGTTCAGGAACTTAAACAAAAATCAGTGAACGTGTGAGAAGAGCTCAAAATGCTCTGTTCTAAAAATAACACGAGATTTGCACGAGATTTGCTAAAGACTTGCTTAAATGATGATGTCATGACGAGACAGGCCTCAAACACCAAGGTCTGCTCTATAGCTCCGACCCTGACAGGCCTCCAGAGGGTTGGCCAATCAGACAGAAGGGGGTTTGTGGAGCAGGGAGCCTTAAAGAGACAGCAGCTAAAACAAGAGGCTGTAAATCATGTAAAAATACTACGGGAGCACCAGAGGGACAAAGTAAAGACATAAAAAGCACAATACCTCCTCTTTAAGTGAAACAACATTAACTTATCCTTCTCATGTGAGAGCTATAGAATTTGTAGGACAGCTGCTTTACACACAGGAGTTACAGTCGAAGTCTGAGGCTCTGAACGTCCAGCGTTTCAGAAACTTTGCATCATGCAAACCAAAAGCACTCCTCCAAATTGATCTGTCTGCGTTCCCATTAAAACGCCCACAGGAAGAAATAAAGACTCCTCTTCATTCACCACTAAAACCCTTTTGGCAGGAACTCAGAGTCTATTTTTGGCAGGTTTTTAAGTTTGGAAGCAGAAACATCAGATATCAGATGATGAACCACAGACTTGGTGAGGAGATGGTTGATTTGCACCAAAATCAAGACGAGTTTTAGAGCCTTAAAATAGCAGTTTGTGTTTAGAGTCGCACAGACTGGGCGCTGGAACCACTAAAGTAAATCTTCAGCAAACAAACGTTTCATTATCGTGACAGGAGACGCTGTAGATCAGAGTTAAACACCTTATAAAGCAGAGTTATTAAAGGGGCCATATTATGCAAAATTCACTTTTGAATGGTTTCCTCATAACAATATTCACCCCCAGCCTGTTAACAACACCCCTCAACATGAGGAAATTCTATCCTCTCCCTCTCCTGCAAGCTGCACTTTTCAGAAAATCTCTGCTCCTGGGTGCAGTAATGAGCCGTTTTAGAAATCGCCCTTTGTGACGTCACAAAGGGCGCGAATACTCCGCCCAGCTCCCTGATTGGCTCCCTACCAAAGGTAGTTCTGCCTCCAAAAGCTTTTCCCCCACCCTTTTCCCGGTCCTCAGTCATTTGTCAACACTAGTCTAACATGGCAAAGGTACGAACAAAGCATGGCAAATGCACTGTTGTTGGCTGCATGGAGCAGCACAAAAGTCTTTTTTTACCTCCATCTTCACCTGAAACTTTGATGGAAGAGTGGATTAATTTTATTTATGCCGGCGAAATACCTACAACAACCCCGAAAATGTTGTATGTATGTGCTCACCACTTCATGGGGGACTGCTTTCTGAACGAGGGACAGCTCAAAGCAGGATTTGCAAAGACTTTAAAGCTGAAACCTGGATCACTTCCAACTATCCGTGACCCAACTAAGGTAAGAGCTGAAAGTTTCAGTATTTTATGCTGCTTTACTGTAGTGGCCTACCCAGCCTCGTAGCCTGTTGACTTGTTAGCATGGCAGCTAACGTGAGTCGGTGTTGGTAATATACACGTCACACAATAAATAAATCATTGAAGAGAAGTTTTGTGACCATATATGTCATATAGAGCTATCTTTACGCAATATCTCTTTAGTTTATGCATGTAACTTTTTTCGCGGTGCTTTTTAAGCAGCTGCTGTGAGCTGTTGTTGTTGTGGACGCTAGTTTTGGGGTTGTTTGTGTCTAGCCATCATACCGGTGAACTGTGTTTGTAAGCATCAGAGCACGCGCCTGAACGCAGGCCACGCCCCCCCCAACTCTATAAAAAGAGGGGCAGGTAGGGGCGTGGCCTGCGCTGAAGAAGGGACAGCCCACAAAAACAGCTTATTCTCGGTAGAGCTCTCTAGAGAGAGTTATCAGGCTGGCTTAAGTCCAGTAAAAAACAGTTTTTTGAGATAAAAAACTTTATATTGACTATTCTGGGACCTCTAAGAGCTATATGAACCTGCAGAAAAAGAGCATAATATGGGACCTTTAAAGCTCATGTAAACGCCCACAGGAGAGAGGAGACTCTAATTACATAAGTGTTAGCAAACTGTTAGCAAACTGCTGCGAGTCCAGAGCTGAAACCCTCTGCAGCAGGTTGCATCACAGCCCACAAAGAGACGACTCCTCCTGATTTCTTGGATGAGCGTGAAGAGAAGACGAAGGGTCGGGATACTCGGGAATCGAACGGGAGAGATGGAGCTGGAGTGCAGAGAGGACAGGCAAACCCTCACACTCTGCAGAGCATCAGCCCACAGTAGGGAGAGTGTGTGTGTGTGTTTGTGTGTGTGTGTGTAACAGTGAGTGTGGGTGTTTGGAAGAACTGCAGTTGGGTCAGAAATACAGGAGGAAGAAATGAGTGTGTTTGGTTACGTCAGGGACAGTTTCTGAGGTTTGAGGATTCAGATTATTCAGATTGTTCCAACTGTTCTGCTTCAGGATTATTTTATCAGATTATAAACACATTAAAAATGATTCAGAGTCGATGATTATGGTTTGATATGAACCTTTCATCACTCTGCAGAGATCAGATCAGAAGACTCTGTGTCGCCAACTCCTCAGTAAGGGTAGGAGCTATTGGCTGTTCTAAAAGTCACTAAATGATGTCATCACCTAATTTGAATAATTGCAGGTAATAATAAAAAAAAACTCGCCTACAAGCTCCTGCTAACCTCTGCTTCCACAAGGCAAATAGCCAATCATTAAGTAGGATTTAAGAGTGGCTGCTGTGACAGCCAATCAGATAAGGCCACCTCTCTGGACACGCCCCTTCCTCTACCTGAGTTTTTTTGCTCAGGTATCTGTCCTTCAGAGCAGAGTTCAGCCCTGTCGGCTCTCTGCCGTAGTGCTGCTCCTGCAGTACTCCTCCGAAACACATGGGGGCAGTGTGGTTTCCGTCCCACTACGTTTTCTGCTTTATCGTAACAGTTTTAACTAACAGAGATGAGACGTTGGAGGAGATGAAGTGTAAAGACGATGTGCAGCAATGCTGAAAAATTCAGGCAGCACGATCCTGCTCAGTGGACCAATCACAGTGGCTTGCTGTCTGCATCGTTTTGAGGTACATGTCAAAGGCTACGCCATCGATTCCACGCAGAGCTACAAACCAGGTTTAAGTCCCTCCCCCTGGACACGCCCCTGAGTGTCATGAGAGTAAGAAAGCGTGTGCCCCCCCCCTCTGCTGGACTCCTACCTTCTTATCCTGGAGGTCCGTAGAGAGCTCATAGCTGTCAGAGAGAGCCTTGCAGCGTTTGCTCTCCTCCTCCTCTTGCTTGCGGAGCGCCAGGCTGGCCGGCTGGTGGCGGCTGTGCTGAGCCCAGGCGAGGCTCGCCGGGCTTGGAGGAGAGATGGGGGAGCTGCCCTGGAAGAGGAGGAGGAGGAGGAGGAAAGTCACTCTAACCTCCTGCTGGTCTGTGTGTGTATACGTTCGAGGTGAGGTGAGTTTCTCTGGTGATACTTTCAGCGTTAAATGTAAGAAGCTGCAGCTGGTTCCAGAGACGAGGCTGCAGACCTGATCACTCAGGTTTAGGACGCTCCACAGGTGTAATCATCCCTCAGCCCTGCCTTTGATTAGAAATCACTCTGCAGACCTCTGAGGGGAAACTCAAAGAGCTTCATGATGTTTTTAATTCATCAGTCGGTCGTCTCTGACTCTGCTGATAATCTTTAATCACAGACTGACCTTTAACCTGTCAGGAATCACATTTGTTTATTACCTTCAGATGACGAGCCTCGGTGCTCCAAACAAAAAAAAAAACTGCTCTGAAACAAACTGAAGCTTAAATAAAGCATGTGAAGTATTTACACGTGTACCTGTGTGTGTGTGTGTGTGTTTTGGTACCTGTGTGTGTGGGTGGGAGGCTCCCAGGGGCCCGCTGCTGGATGTGGAGCCGTAGGGGTCACAGGGACTGGTGAGGGGGCTGTTGCTGTATCGATGGAACGGCTGCTGATGGCCGAAGGACGAATCAGAGAAAGTGAGCGCCTCTGGACACTGAGGGTCGCCCTCCACGCTGAGGGAGAAACGGAGGGAGAGAGAGAGAGAGAGAGAGAGAGAGAGAGAGAGAGAGAGTGAGGTTAGTCAGTGAAGGTTTTAAACAGTAACTTCAAAAAGACTTTTAAAGGTCTGTGAGTGTTTTTCCAGGATAAAGACTCCATTTCCCATGAGCACCAGTTCTTAGTTCTTACTGCTAAATTTCACCTGTATGGTGTCGTTAAAGAGACTTTCAGTCTCTGTGTGTGTGTAAATTAATTCATGTCCTGGATGATCCGTACAGAGAAACTGAGAAACACTGATAATCTGATAATCTCAGTTTAAGTTTGGATTACAATCACACAAACACATAGAAGTGAGATGATGTCACGGCCACGGTGATTGGTTCATCTTACGTCACACAACAACGGCAGCATCCACCGAAAAGCGTGCACCCATTTTCATCATTCCCTTTTCAGTGATAGCCATTTTCTTTACTACGTCTGAAACACTCTGAAGTCTCTAAAGCAGAGTCCACACATCAGGATGTTCTAAACGTGACGAGATGTTCTATCTGTCAGAGAGCCACACATGAAGATCAATAATCAGGCAGTGATCAGTCTGATCGTACTGTGTGTGTGTGCTCCGATAATCTCAACACAGCTCAACACACACACAACCATTCTGACCCACCACAGATCCAGAATCCAGTCCTCCAAGACAGAAATCTGACCTGACCAAACCTGATCTAACAAAAACATAGAAGAAGAAACAGCAACAGATAGCAACAACCGGCTAACACCAAACACAACATGGAAGAGGACAGAGACGAGGGGATGATGGTGTTTCTCGTGTTAAAGGGATCAGAGGTGTTCTGGAATGTTGCCTTTAAGGTCCCTGAAGATCATCTGGATTCTTATGGTCTGAACAGAGGTGGCCCCTTGGTCCAGACTCTATATCGACCTGTTTTGATCCTGGATTTATATTTGTCTACAGTAAATATTTAGACCTTGTTTTATAAAACTGAAGGTGAAACTAAAACAGCTCGAAGTGGTACAAACCGGATTCATCCGGATCCATCCGGATCCAAAAAGCTTCACACACTGACAAGGAGACAGTTCAACAACCCAGCAACACGTGACTGAACATCCTCTCACACACACACAACAACAACAACAACAACAACAACAACAACAACACAGCCTTCATGGTGGAAACTGCTGACAGGAAGTCTGAGACACGTGTGACTGGATGAACGGACCAATCAGTGATCAGATGTCAGAGAGAAGAGTGTGTGAGCGCCTGGATCAGAGAGACTCCTCACGGTTCATCCAAGACCCCATGAAGCTGGCACTGAAGATAGCGTGGGCACCGCAAAGCTAACACTAACACACACACACACACACACACACACACACACACACACACACACACACACACACACACACACAGTGAGTCACATGACGGTGATTCATGGCTAACAGCGGTGTGTTTTGTGGTGTGTGTCTGTGGGGGTGTGTTCAGTGTGTATGAGTGTGGGTGTACAGTGTGTGTTTGTGT